>JAQGBQ010000024.1:0-69531 GCA_034698485.1 Vertagopus arboreus
AGGATTCATCATTATTCTTGGCTTCCTCGATCCGGCAAAGTTTAGCTAGCATTATCAGAACGTAAGGGTATACGCTGCAATGCTTCTCATCGCTCAAAATAAGGGAGATTATCTGCTTCAAGGGTTCTCGAATGAATTTTTGATCGAAGAGTGCAAGGACCGTTTGCATAAAGTGGTAAATCATATCCCCAGAGACGACTAGTTCACAGTAGCTATGCAGAGACAGTCCTGGAAAGCTTGGAGGTGGAACGAGGAATACAAAGTCACCGGGATCTTCTAATACTTTCTCCAACTCTGCAGGATACCGAAGGTGAAGAAACAGTTGCAAGTGGACCAGATTAAGATCTTCTCTTGTACAATCTTGTACTATTTTTTGGATTCCCAACACGACCTTCTCTTCTGCTAAACTTCCTAAATAGATTCAAAACAAAAACAGAATTATAATAAACCGTCAAAAAATTGTTTTAAAAGAACTTAAAATAATATTAAAAACCCTACCCAACGACATCAGATATCGTTTGACATCCTTTGTGGCTGGAACAGCCGTAAGCCCCACTGAGGTCATGATGACCTTGGCTCTTTTTAATTAGCAATTTGTGATATGCGAATAATCCAGACCAGATTCACTTTATCTACACGCCTGCACGCGAAACACAAATTGAAATTCCCGCAACTGTTTTGCGGTTCATTCAAAACTGTGATTCTGAAAAAAAGACTATTATTTTTTCAACTTATCTTGCATTCACAAATTACATTAACATTTAATTGATCTGCGGACAAATTAGCTGGTATCGAAATACAATAGCATTGTATCGTTGTACGTTCAATAACATAAGTTCATAACAACCAAAAGAGTGCCAGGAATTAGCCTTGATTTATCTTTCGGAACAATTTCCAAATTCAACTTGTCTGACTTGTCGTACTTTGTTTTAGTGGCCAACAAGATGACTCAATATTTCCACAACAGCTGCTATTCACTTCCCGAAATTGAAACGGTCCCTGAGCCTGATCCGTCCCAGTACAAAAAGAAAACGGACCTTATTTCGTCAAAGGTAAAATCATTAAATTATTTGCATTCTTATTGCATG
The DNA here is from genome assembly GCA_034698485.1 of Vertagopus arboreus. Classification (NCBI taxonomy): domain Eukaryota; kingdom Metazoa; phylum Arthropoda; class Collembola; order Entomobryomorpha; family Isotomidae; genus Vertagopus; species Vertagopus arboreus. The sequence continues at coordinate 1,089 of JAQGBQ010000024.1, forward strand.
GATCTGTACATAGTTAGTACTCTAACTTTTTGTTTCCATTTTTGTTTAAAGTTCATTTGGGATAAGAAGACGATCTTGTGGAATCTAGTGAACATTTCCTCTGCAATTGGCAAACCTCCTCCTGAAGTTGGTGCTGGAGACGCGGCTAGAACCACCGCAGTGTATCGTAATCCAAATTTCGATGGCCATGAAGTCAGCTCCTTGTTGGATGTTGATCATGTCAATTCCCTTCGATTTAATGCGGGCACTCATCCAGAAAATCGATCTCAATGGTATGCTTACTGCCCAAAACTTCAAATATCGAGGGGTATTATCAATTATCCTACCTAACTTTTATTTTTAAATCGCAGGTCTATGTCTTTGTTCAAGTCGGCAGATAATAAGTACCTGGGATTGAACCTGCATTTGCTCGAGATAGAATATAATACTTATCTGAACAACAACCGACAAAATTCTCCATACGAGGAAGAAGAATTGCCTTCACTCTACATTCAAGGCAGCATGCGTGTAGTCACCCAGCAAGGATTGATTGTACATAAAATTGGTAGCGAAAATCAATTAAAGAATAAAAATAAAACTTGTAGCTCATTTAGGACAGCAGTGCTTTACTTGATTCCACAGATATTCCTTCCATTGTCAACTTAATGGATGGAAATTGTTGGTCTCAAGAGCAATTCATTCTACTAGAACAGCTGTGGGATCCTGACTCGCATTTCGTGACGGATGATACTCTTCGAATTGAGATCGAGCTGTCAATTCTACATCAGTTGCTTCATAAGCTAGAGGAAGAAGTAGACGTAGCTTCACTGGAGACCTTGCGCGTCAGAGTTAGCGAATTGGTTGTTGATGATCCAACAGCTAGTTCGAAGCTGTTGGAGTCCATGTGGAAAAACCGGGGATTCACTGATGTTACCGTCAATTGTGGTAACAAATCATTCTCTCTTCACAAGTGTGTTGTTGCAGGTACCTTTGGTTTACAATTATTGAAAACTTTAAATGACATCCGATGCTATTCTAAGTTTTAAAATATTTTCAGTGGCGAGTCCAGTCTTTGAAGCAAAATTCAAAGAAGATATGCCGAATAACGAAGTTACTGTAACCGATGTTGAACCAAAAATCTTGGAGCACATGTTTGAATTTATCTACTTGGGCAAGTTGTCAGAAACCTGGAACTGGGATGATTTCGAGTTGCTGACCGAATTGTTAATTGCAACCGACAAGTATCGGCTTGATTCTCTGAAAAATCTGTGCCTCACCACGATGTGTGAACGGATAAGCATGGCCAATGTTGGATACCTGGTTGTTGCGTTTGATTCGCTCGATGCGGCTGATGTGTACAAAAAAGTTGTCTACAAGTTCATTGCCAGGTAAATAGATTGAAAGATTGACCAGTTTCCATTCAAAATTTGAAAATGATTACAAACGCTAATTATTTAATTTCAAGGAATATCAAATTGCTGAGAGTGATCCCAGAATTCATTGAGCTTGTCAGCCGTAATGCAGCAGCATTTGCACCTGTCTTGTTTTCCGACGCCGTTGCGGATCTCATTGACTGAAGCCCTAAGAGGTCGTAATTATTTTCCAAGTTCTTCACTAAAAACCTTCTCTTGAAACCTTTAAAGCAATTAAATAACAATATGGCCTAAAATGTAATTTTAGCTTTACTATAACTTTCCAAAACATTTGTCCAAAGGAAAAACAGCTACATAAAATCTGAATAGTTTTTCAAAAGTGAGTCCTTAGAAGTAATCTTATTCGTCGCTGCGTTTTCATTTTAAGTTTTAATACTGTACATCAACATATATATTATTAGAGTTGAATATCATAAAGCTATTGTTGCTGTGCTCCAGAAATTTTGGCATATTGGCATGTAGATCTAGAGCAGATGCTTTTAGAAAGTTATTTTCATAATTGTAGATACATTTTGAGTCAAATTGGCACCAATTCTTGAGATTTCTGGCGATTAGTTTTCTGATAAACTATGGTGAAATTAATTGGATAGTTTAAAATCTAAATAAATTTCTGAAACGAAATAATCATTGTTCAATAATCATTTTTATTTATTATTACTGACACAGTTCAACTTGATTTCATTGAAGGCAGAAATTTGTGCTCGACTTTCTCTGTTATTACACTAATCTACAATAATCTAAATCTAAAGCACTCGAACTGGTAGTATAATGCCACTGTAGTATTATAATATTGTAATTATAATAGAAATCGTCATAAAATGACAATGTTAGCCTATACGGTATCGGCGGTCGTCTTAATAACTTGTAATATAATTCATTATATATATATAGTCGTCGTTTCTTAAAATCAATTAATCAAATCACGTTCTCGTTCCAACTGAGATTTCTTTTGCAGACTTCTTAGGCATACTTGTACAACTTGACGCAATGATTTCCAGAATCAGCTATTGCGACATAGCCATCAGGGGTTACGGTCAATCCCTGTGGTCCGTAGAGGGGCTCTACGGATGTACTCACGTACGATTGGAATGATCCTTGACTGTCAAATATCTACAAAAAAAAATATGGATTATAATTATGATATCAGGCTCATGGATAAGTTTCCATCAGAAATATTTACACACCTGAATTCGACTATTTCCCCAATCCGCCACAAGAATATTATCGTCTTTGTCAACAGCCACACCCGTGGGAGCATTGAATTGCCCATTACCTTCTCCATTTGTTCCAAAGCTGTACAAATAGTCCCCATCACGATCAAATACCTGCAAGGGGTTAAAATATATGTAAAGTAATCAAGTTATGACAGTACTAATTAAGTGATAGATCATAGGCGACAAACAAGACTTACCTTGACACAATGATTATGGAAATCAGTGACGATCATATTCCCTTTAGAGTTAACAGCAATAAAATGAGGCCCAGCAAACTGCCCTTCGTCATTTCCTCTTGATCCAAACTTATTCACTAGTTTGCCATTAGGTTGGAATATAAGAATACACGAGGCTTTGTTATCCACCACATAAATCAGTCCATTAGAGTCCACAGTAAGTCCTTTCGGACCCAGAAGTTTACCGTGACCAATACGGCTCATAAATTTTCCCGTAGGGTCAAATATTGAGATCCACTTGTTGTCATAATCGGCAATAGCAATGTTTCCATTGGAAGGTAGAACGGCAACTCCAACTGGTCTCTGCAATTGACCCACTGTTCTTCCTCGGACTCCGAATCGGAGTTTAATTTCACCCGTGTTGTCAAAGATCTGTACACATTGATTGTTTGAATCCGTTACAACCAGTCGACCATTTGCAGCTGCTGCAACTCCTTGTGGGTTCGTAAATTCTCCCCGTCCTCTCCCTCGGAGACCAATTTTTAAAATCAGATCATCTTCCAAAGTAGCACTGCGTCTGGAGCTTGAACCCAATCCGTGAATAGATCCTATAATAAGATACAAGCAAAGAATGATAAGACCTTCGGCTAAATATTTAAATTGCTTTAAAGTATTTATTTAATAAAGACTTCTTACCGTTTCCATTAGCTTTAGCAATGTGACCATTACTATAGAACCGTTTTGTGGGGGTCGACATACGGGATCTGGGAGAAAGAGAAGCACCATTTGCACGAGGAATTCTCGACAAGGAATTACAGCCATTTCCTGTAGGGGAATGATTGTGGGATAAGATTCCGTTTGGATGATGATGAGGACCAGGACTTGAACTTGCTGAACGGTCCTCAGCGTCGTATGCGTGGAACTACGTAAAAAACAAACAAGCACTACAATTAGTAATTATGAATATAATAAAAAATTGAGAAATTTAAAAAAAACAGAAATGACTATACCTGGAATGGACTACCAGAAATGTGTTGATTTTTTATCAAAACAGATAAAGTGAATGATCCGATACGAGAAACGAGGAATCGAATAATAAATGAACGATTGTCAGATTCCCTAGGCTGTTCTAACGAGAAGACCACTTCCTTGGTGGATGCAGAGACATGAATATCTTCCAGACTTAGCTCGAGATTTGGAGCATAATTGGCAGAGAGATGAAGTCGAAGGAAATGTCGACGACCGACTGGGACACATCTGGATTCTATCACTTCACCGGACACTGCCCACCCTTTATGCAGAGAGGAAACTACACGACCTAAGCCATTTACGTCAACCCTATCTAAAGTCAGCCTTTCAAATCTGCAATTAATAATTCACATAAAATAAACTCGAAATTCATAGACAACTCAACTATTATTCAAAATATTATCTTACTCAAGAGAGTCGTCCAGTTGCTGCTGAATTGTTGCAGGGGACAACTCCATTTTGGCATAGTCTTCCAGTCTTTCGCCGATTTGTTTTTTGACAAATAGAATTTCTGTTTCGCTTTCATGACTCAGAGCTTTTTCTGTCAGAAGACAACAGTCCTTTACGTCCTTCAAGTGATTTTTTAGCAGATTCCGAGACTTGTCTAAATTCAAAAGTACGTTAGTCAACTTGTTTTTTATATAAATATTTCAACATTTGAAGAAATTTATCAATTTATTCCTGGCTTACGAATAAGATCCAATTTGATATTGAATTGGGAATGGAGGTCGTCTATAAGAGTCTGTTTCCGATCCTTCAGCCTTTCAAATAATTCCACAAAAGCAGATTCGATTTGCTCAACCCCATCAGCCTTACGTTCTCCTAAGGATCCTGCTGCTGTCTCTGCCATTTGAACAGCTTCGTCAAGTTTGCTCACCTGAAACAATTAATTTAAAAATAAATTAAGTATGTTCCAATAAGTTGCATAATATTACCAAGCTTGTACTTTGTTTACCTTCTCACTGACGTGATCTAGAAGCTGTTGCAGTCTAATTTTTTCTTCTATTACGGCATCCATTGCTCGAACCGTTGTATGTCTTCCGTGCTCGATATCCGTACAGCTACTGCAAATAGCAGTGTCACAGTCTCGACAGAAAAATCGAAGTGTTTGACCTGGCATAAGAAAGCAATTTAAAAACTAACCCTTGTTAAGAGTAGAATATTTAATTGTAAAAACTCACCGGCATGACTCGGACAATACAGATATCGCGTATCATCTTCTTTCACAGTTGCAAGTCCATTCGTTTTCTGACCCTTGTGGTCACTATCAGCCCCATCTGATTCTGTATCCAGAGGGGATATTTGATGACACGAACCATTAGACTTTGGAACTTCGCTTTCCCCTTCCTGTATGAAAAAGAATACACAAGAAGATATTTTTAAAGAGGGTCATTTCAAGTAAAATATGATGAACTAATGTTAACTCTGGCAATGAGTATGAAAGAAAAGAAAACTGTGACCATAACATTTGAATGTCATAGGACACCAGAACTAAATAGCCAGAGGGGCCATGTTATGCCACTCTGTCAATTTTTTTTTACTCCAAGAGAAACCAAGGCCGTGTATTGTTTCATCTCTTTTTACAGTTCCTTGTTATTCATTGACACATTCTCAGAGATAGAATGACATATTAAATGAACCATGACTGATTCTTAGACAACTATGAAACTTCATATGTATTCATATTCGTACAAAACAAAAAGTCTCATCGGTCATAAAAACTGAGGTTGACAGAGTTGAAGACAAGAAAAAACTGTAAATATAATCGGAACAAACCAAAGGGGGCTGAGGATGTGTCCTAGAGCACTGCTCGCACATATCCAAATCACAATCATGACACTTAAATCGGGCCCCTTGCCCACAATAAGTGCATCGATGATCCTTGCTAAGGTCCATCGAGAGATTCGTCACACAGAAATTATTCTGTAGGGCTGAGACCTGTGTTTTAACAAAATAACAACAATTAAACTTCCACCTACAATCTATTTTCTTATCATGCAAAGGATTCCTTACCCCTTTTTCAGGCAGAATTGATTGTTGTCGACACTCTGGACAGGTCAATGTGAGACTTTCCTGGGGCAAATATTCAATCAGGCAGGACTCGCAGAAAGTATGCAAGCAGGGCAAAACCTGGAATCAAAATGAATAAATTATTACACTGATTCTAGATCATATATACTCATGGCATCGGATTTGGTGTTTTTTTTTCTCTCGATATTATCATCAGCGATGTAAGCAAAAATGGGTAATTAATGTTGGAGTGTTTTAGAGCCAGGCCCTTCCGTCTCCAAAACGCAGAATGGAGTTTGGATATGTTTGACAGACGTGGAAATTAGACCGTAAGGAGATTAACGAGCGAGATAATTGGGATAATAATTTGCACATCCAACTAACCACCACCGATGACAACTGATCGACATGAAATTTCATTTACTATATGTTGAATTGACTAATGAGATTATGTATAAAACTTATATTAAGAATGGGGGATCAATGAGACAAATTCGTCTCAAAGTGGAAACGGTTTGGGTTTAATTCTATTGTGTTAGTTTCAGATTTGAAAAAGTTCACACGCAACTGATTATGAGAAATTTGACACCCAAGGTCAAAGCTTTGAGATTTTGAACTAGTTATTTAGGCGACTTTTTAAGAATCGATTGAAATCCTAAAAGTGGAGCATGAGATTTTAACGAACTGGTTTAAACAGAAAGCATCAATGTGTTAGAAGACTAAGTTCATTGTTTTTTTAATAGAAGCCATATGCAAATTAAATAAAAATCCAAAAAGTATTAATTAACTGAAGATCCACAACTTTGTTGGGATTTATAATTAGCAACTGATAGTTGACTCTAAATGTAATTTGATTAATTAAAGCCTGACACTCTCAATTTGTTTGGCTTTGTGTTATCCATATCCGTCCTTAGAGGAAGCTTAAATAAGCTCAGTACGAGGTATTAGATATTAATTAAATTAAAATCCAATGATGGATCGGATTAGCTATGGCTTAAGAGAGCTTTGTTATAAACACAAGAGCTTTTGATGGATGATTTAATAAGGGTCAACCCAGCAACGTAGCATCAATCAGCAGCAGCTAGTAATAATAATAGCAAGGTAAGGGAAAATCGTGACTTGGATGCTCAGATATTGAAATGAACTTATTGTATTTTTTTAATACTTTGGACCAGTCGGAGGATCTCTTGTGGTTTGTATAGCTGATAGCTAATAACGTTTGTATACGCTTTATGATATTTTTGCATTTGAATTGGATGTATTTTAATATAAGAGGTTGGATGCAAAACTTGATATCAAAATAATATAGCTCATAGAACAGTACGACCACCGTGTGTATTTTATTTATCAACTTATCAACTTATTTGCATTTGAAGGACAACAAATGGATATAAAGGGAACCCGACGGGAGTTAATAATAAAAGATTTCCATCTTCATTCACAATTGTTTTTGTTATTAGTTTCAGTGGGAACTCAATGCATGTATCCTTCTTAGCAACTTCAAGTATTTTAACTGCCTTAGATTTAATACAGCAAATTAGATATTACTATGCAATCCGCGGACTGCGGCACCCTCAATTTAATTACTTTTAATAATGTTTGGATAAAAATCTTTTAAAATCCAAACATAATAATAATTTCAGAGTCAAAATTTAAATATAAAATAATATCTATTTGCCACATAGCAGGTTGCAGTTGGTTTTTTTAAAGTCAGTTTACACGAGAAGGGATTGACTATTATTGTTTTAAACACTTATTACTTTTTACGGCTTTTGGACCTCTGGGCCGTATTAGCACTTCCATTTTTCTTGTCATTTTTAACATTTTAAGTACCAAAAAGGAGACATAATTGATGTTAATTGTCGGTTTCATTCTGCCCCTTTATAGTCACAATAATTTTTTTATATAAAAATTCAATGAAAACAAACAGAGTTTTTTTTTAATTTGCATACCCAACAAGCTATAAAAAAATTTATCAAAAATAAAGCTAAAAAACCGTTGGTTCAAAACTAAACTAAATTAAACCATTTAATTTCTGTTTTCAGTAAGAAATTTATTTGCTTTAAAACAAAACAATTATTCAATTTACACAGAACAAAAGAATATATTGAAATATTCGACACCTAAAGCCTCATAAATCACGATCAAGTCTATGAAGTAGCCAAATTCTAGACAAACTTGAGACAAACTTCCAACCGTCTGGTTCTGAACTGTGAAAATTAAATGAGATTTGATTTTTGTACAAAAATTGGGTAAAATGAGCAAAGGATTTGAACAATAGAAATGACCAAAAGTTTAAATATTTTTTCTCAAACGATTTGGCTGTGGTTAAAGACTGGGAAATAATTGTATTGTATTTTTTAGTGTACAATAATATTATATGAAATGGGAATTCGACTTGACAGCATCACTATTCCATTCTTTATAATAAGTTGTAAAAGTTTTTACAGGTTTAAAAACACTGACTCAACCAAGTGCCTATCGTATGTATCTGATGCTTTGCATTGTTCATAATTGTATTGAAAATGCATTGTAATTTAGTTTGTACACACTAAAGAAGCGTGTAAATAAAAAACACTGAAGTTTGTGAATTGCATTTAAATGGGTCAGCCGAGAAGCCAAATTTAATTTAAAAACTCATTAGAATTTTTAAAATTAATTGAAAGAACATTTTTTTTCATACTGGACAGTAGCAGTTGTAAATATATTTCATGACACTCAACTTGTTATAAAACTGCCAATTTATGACACGGTTTGATTTCAAAATATCCATCCGGTACTATTCTTTTTTAGATTTAGGATTGACACTTTCTGGTTAATTGAATTGGTAATGAAAATATTTATACTTGGCATCTTTTATTCCAAACTTTTTTTTCAACTCAAATGAAATGTAGTTAACGATTCCTGGTCCAAAGCTTGTCATTCATAACATTAAAATATTATTATAATACAAAGGATTCAATTCATTAGCAAACCTTTGATGTATTTAGGATGACATAGAAATGCTCGTTTATGACGGGCTTCTGGCAAAGCCTAAACAAACATTCTAATTATATATATTTATACATAGGCTAATATATTTTTCATAAACATGTTCATAATCAGATATATGTCATTGTGTTTCAGTCGCAGAACAACTAATCATCTAATTGTAAGATTATTCTTGACATTCCAAATCAATGCCAATAAAATTGATTTTATTTGACTTGCTTCGAATAATTTTGTTAATAACAAATCTAAATATTTAGAATGGACTGAGATTTTTGTTTTTAATTCTAATGTTTGCAAATGTCAAAAGATTTTGGAAAATAATAACTACCAAAAATATTTAGAAAAATAGCAGCGAATTCAAATGATCTTTTCAATACCTGTATATCGATCAGAAGCGCAAATCCATGATGAAGATACAAAATTATACGCCATCAGTATTGACGTATACAAAAGAATAAGATAAACACCGGTACAGAACTAAACACTTATTGTCTCACTTCGATCTAATAGTCAATATCTAAAAAAAAAACTGAACTCGTATCACCGTCTCATGTTAAGCTCAACAAAATCCAAGTTGAGAAATCTTAACATCCCTACTGCCAAATCGTGCTTTAATTTTAGTCAAGTCACTTCCTCCATTTAATTTTGAAGATTTCAATCATCACGTCCAATTGAATGTACAATAAAGAATAACAATAAAAGGTACAACGATCAGTTCACATGTTATAGACCCTCGAACTTTTTAATATTAACTAGAACAAAACGTAAAATATGAAATGAAGTGTTTAAAAAAGCATATTTCAGTTTTTGCGAATCCTGTAAAAAATTGCAAGTTTATCTGATACTAGGGAGATTTTATTTGCTTGGGTGTCCCTAGGTTGGTTGGCGATAAACTGAGTCTCTGTGCAAATACTGAAGCCGCTATATACTAAAGAAGCAAGGCTGGTTTTGTATTCCTGCATTTTATCATGGGATTATGTCTCGACTTACTTTTTTGCATATGCAAAATCACATTGCCAGTAGTAAACAACTGGATCTCCGGTTTACCAAAAACCATTAACCACTACCATACGATTTTCTGTTTTGTCTACAATCTTCCCTGTAGTTAAATAGTAAATATCTAGACTGCTTAAAAATTTCGACGGCTAATTTGCGTTGATTCTCGTAAATTGTCGGTGTGCATTGCCTTTAATTACAATTGGTATTGGTTTTGAATCTACATAAACTTTTTTGGACTCTGTGACCTGCGGAAAGGATTGTATAGATCTGACCACATCATGACGCAATAGCAGCTTGTCGAGACTGACTTTTTGCCTATGGGTTTGTCTAGATTGAAAATTTTAAACTTTAGATAGAAATTCAGAAAAATTCGACCATTTATAATGTACAATTTTTTTTATAACTTTTTAAAATTCTACGACATGAACAATATCAATGATTTCAGGTTTGGGTTGTAGTAGGTAGAAGAAAAAACTAGAAAAACTTACGTTTCATGACAACGCATACTACCTTGATGTAATTCCCTACGCATTTATATTTAGTGTATACTAATCAAGTCCAAGAAACAGTCAGTGTCTGAAATTAGCGAAAAGGAGTTAATGTCACAGATTCAAGAAATGTGTGAAATCAATTGACAAAAAATAATACCCCATAGGGCTCGACCATGACGGGACAGAAGAATCTGAAAGCTCCTATTGCTAAAATAAGATCAGCGTCGACAGTTTGTGACAAACAAACAGCAAAGGATTAGTAATTAAAATTATTCCTATTATGTACTATGTATTTTAAACAAACAACTATCTTAGTTAGCATATTTTTTTCAAGAAAAGCTGTTTGTTTTATTGTAAACTTTTAAAATGGGTTGAGATTTGATGAGTTTTTTACTTCTTAAAAATGTACGAATTTGCGTGCTGTTTTCCCCTGAATTATAAGTCAGACGGAGGGAGATAATTAGGGAGTACGCGTGTAATGATAATGAATGACTTAATGAGCAAAAGGACGTGGACGTGCTTTACTGGAAGGTCAACGGATGGATTCAGATTTGCATTTTTCACTGGGTATTTAGGCAAAAAAACAATGTCTGCAATTTCTAAAAGAAGAAAACGTGCGTTTGAGTTGGCTTTGCAACCAGTTAATTATAATGTTAGCATTTAAAAATGTTAAATTTATGAGGAGAAAAAATATTATTAAGCAATAGTTCAAGTTCTAGTTCTTTTCACTATCATTCTAGTCCCGTTTAGATCTCTACAGGGATGATTACTGGCTTCTAATTATGAACAGTATTTTATTATTCATGGGACAGTAACTAAACTGCAGTTTTTTTCTCTCAAAAATATGTTTATTTCAAAATCCACTCTTGTTTGAAAGCTTAGAACACATCAATAAACTGTTTTATAGTTTTAGTTATTTTGTAGCTCGATAGTATTTAGATTATCTTATTTAACAAAGGTGGCCAGAACGTACCAAATTGTTTCTGATATTTGCAAATCATTTTACATTTTTATCTATTAATTCATTTTAATCATTGAAAGTTCATTATCTACCGTTTAAAAAATTAAACCCATAATCCTCTGCTTTGCAGGTATTTTTTATTTATTTTATCAGATATTGAAAAAATCTCAAATTTTTTCTTTGAAAATTTGACAAATTATTGAAACATTGAAGTATTTAGCTACCACTAATATATTTTTAAAAAGCTAGAAATCCAGGCATACACCGATCCCAAAAAAGATATAAACCTCTTGAAACAATTGCCAAAAATCGTGTCCAAAAATTCTCGATCAAGAATCACTAATTTTAAGATTTGATCAAAAAAAATCTTCCAATCGACTAAAGAAATTGGTTAGTTATGTTGATGAGAGGGAGTCCAGCCCTTTCGTGACTTCCCATTCAAATGGCCCATCATCACCAGTAGATTTTGGGCGAGTCTGTTCAAGGGAAGAACGGCTCATCACTAATTTTAATTAGACATGCATGATTTCCTCCACACTTCACAAAATAAACAAAATCAACCCGACTTCCATGCCTCCATCGCAATTTAACAATCACAAAATCACCATCACGCTTCCCCAGCAATTACATATTATTCCGAATCCCAAGCCCCACACAACAACACACGGTTATCAAAAGTGATTGATATACACACGCTACTGCTACTGCCAAACATATCCAAAATAATTCGGAAACCCCGAATCGAAATTTGTTACTAAATAGAAATAGATAATTGACTTTGACTGACCTTGGGATTTTTGTATTTGTCCCGACAAATGGAGCAACTGAGAGGATGTCTGTTTGTAAAATCCGGATGACCCCCGTTCGATCCGATTGTTGGCAATGAGACAGCGCCTGAGGAGGACTCCTTAAGAAATGAGAGTGGGTCATTGTTATTAGATATCACAAGACTTGTCACACTGGCCGGTCCGTCCCCACCGTTGGACATCCTTCTGTTTTGATTGCTGAGGTACCCACCACTCGTGGTCACACTCCCTGAGCGACTTCCTCTTGAAATTTGCTACACAAGAATAGACAAGAGATTCGTTAGTATATATATATTTCTATGAATATGCATATGCACATTCTGTATTCTTATCAAGTACATTTATTATAATCAAGTCAGACATTCCAAGAAATCCTGACAAAGAGATTGCCGTTGGGAAATTATTGGTCTTTGTATCAGAAAATGAGAAATCAAAGGAAGTCACCGCAGTTTTAGATTAAAAATTAGGACGCACTCCTCATAGCATATGATACGTATTAAACTTCAAGTCACAAGTTCAGCGTTAGGAATAATGGATTAAAATTTTATTCACATAGTTGATAGTCACGAACAACAATAAAGTCTTTATTTATCACAAAAGAAGCTGATATCTCAATTCACGGACTTCCAACCTCAGGCGGTTGTTCGAAATTATACACAAACTAGCAGAAGATTTAATCAAAACTTTTACAGTTTATCTGCCAGATTCCGGTTTAAAAATTAAGTAGATCTGGATTTGCTTATTTTTCTGTAAAATTATTGAATCTGAGCCAATTTCCAGCTGAGTAAATAATTACAACTCTTCCTGATGTTTAATCACGACAGAATGCACAGAGCTTAATAATAATAATGATACTCAAGTATGGAATACTATTAAATATGCATATGTAATCTCTCAACAAGGGATTGAGATTAATAAAAGCTTGAGAACCCTCCTGTATTTTTATTTAGTGTACCTGAATATCGATATTCGATTGAAACTTTGTGGGTTGTAAAATCGTAAATTGTATTTACTACTCGTTATTAACCCTTTACTTATAATATTAAAGCATTAATGGAAAGCACATAATAATTATTAAAAATATCACACTTATGTCTTTTATCATCGTCTCTTTTGGAGTTTCTGTATTACTAAATTGTGATATTCTTACTATATGCTATACAGAATACTACAGAAGCAAGCCACATGTCGATTGACAATGTCCTACATACTGAATACGTGTAACAGTCGGCTTCTTCAACTTTTTTCAAAATTAGTTCATTAGCTATTCGGACACATTATAATACATATATTGATGCAAAGAAGAGGAGGTTGTTGGAATTCAATTAAGTTATCTATTTATGCCCCTGCTTGCACTGCTCGTCCAGATTATTCCATGTTTTTTGTTCCATTATCAACTTATCGACTCAATTATGCAATTGTGCAGTCAAGTCTACATGTCGAACAAGCTAAAGGTTTTAAACGCAAGCATCACTTAAAATATTTTCTTTAAAAAACACATGTTTTTAAAAACTTTATATTATTATTTGAAATTCAAGTGCTGAATCAAATCGTGTATTTTGTGTTTTTCTTGAATGATTATTCAACAATCCATTGTTGAATTGTCACAAAAGCTTTTAAAACTTCAATGCTTATCAAAATTTGTGGAATGCCTTTGATTATTGATTACTAAATTCCTTCAAAATAAAACGTCATTCATTTGTCACATTTAACACACAGTTTTCAAAATAATCCCAATTGTTACTAATCTTGTTAAAGTAATTGAAAAAGATCAACACCGGGTGAATGATTCCTTTTTGCCATATCTTCTTCAATGCCAATTCCTAATCTTGATTTTGATTAAAAACACTAAAGTCAATTGTAAACGGAGATAAACCATCCGAAAGCAATTACAGGATACGTCCATATAATTCCATTCTCAATAGCCCATTAATTTATTAATTCCTTATCATATTAACACAAGGTACAAGCTAATAGATATGCAAATGCTATTAAAAATATTTTAATTTATCCATATAGAGCATTAAACAACCGTTTGGCTAGCGGTACACTACAGCAGTTTAATAGCTATTTAGATTTCAATTCCAAACGGTTGCAGGTAGTTAATTTATTTTAAATAGCATTCAATTCATTATTCTCTCTTATTAAATCATATTTTGTAGAATACATTTGAGTAAAGTGGAACAAACCAATCGTTATTATGCGTTTTTGAACCCTTGTAGTAACCAAATTGGGGCCAGGTTGTTAGTAAATCCACCCAAATCCCAAACATATAATTTGTCACCATTTTTTTTTTCAATCTGACCAGTCTACTAAAATAAAATAAGTTTTGATTCTGATTACATTTTCCTTTTGTATTATAATGAGAATTTTTATATCAAACATCCTAATCTCAGATTAACCCAATTGTTGTAGTCTGAAATTCGTAACTCATAAGCTCTGGGACATCTGGAGGGGTTGAAGCCATACTTGGCAAAATACAAGCAGTATCCTGCAGGCGTCGTTGTTGTAGTCAAATTACGAACGCAAGCATTATCATACGAATCACGGAGACAAAGAAAAGGACGCCAAGTTCCTATGAATTATAATTCTAACAAAACATACTCTCAGATTACTCGTAATCGTAAACAAAACTTAATTCAGTTCTGGAAATTGAATTTGATAATGTTAGTTAGGAACCGCACTGAATAAAGTAAACAAATTCTTATCTATTCCTCGAATTATTTTAGATTAGTCTAGAACGGTGTGGACTGATGAGAATTTTGGCATTATTTCTCGTGGGAAGCCAAAATCAATTATTATTAACAAAACGACATTTGCTGTTGTGGGTTGAATTCAATCTAATTGGGAACATGAAGATTAGTTTATGATATAAAGATATAATATTACTTGGCATAGCTAATAATTTCTATCCTATCCTTTTGCATCCAACACAAAACCGGCAGCTACTTACAGATATTTACGAATCTGATTGTGAGTTATCTTTATTTGCTCAGAAATCTGGAACCCGAATGTACTAAACATATGTCGGATTGCCTACTTTAGAAAACTACAGGGGGTTTAGGTGAAGTTCTCACCCTCATCAGTCGTGTTAATCGTTAAAGGAACCGACAACCGACAAATGTCAAATAAAAAACACCCTAGATGAGTTTTATAGCTAATTTCAATATTAGACAGTGAATGCACTCCGAAATCACCATACTTGTCCAAAAACATAAGGATAATTAAATTGCAAACATATGATAGATATTGTATAACTCTCCAAAAAAACTCATCGGTAATAGTTAATAGTGCATATGTAGATAATGCAGGTGTTCTGAACTCTTGAGGTACAAAAACTAATAAATTAACCAGCTCCTGTCCTACCTGAACTTTAAAAAAGCGTAGATTTTTTTTTCTCGAAATTATAGCGAGAGCAGAATTTGAGACTGCGAATGTCATTATTAACTTCTTTTGACTCTCCTCTTCCATATCACTTCTATCGTCATCATAGATACATATCATGGAAGTAGATAATTTATATCGCCTCATCATAGTACATATTGGAGCTTATCTATATTGTTGATGATTATGTATTGGGAGATTTTATTGCTGTGCAAAATAACACAGGTAAAGTTTATGAGCCGCGTCGGAATTAAAATTATAGATGCTTAATAGAAGAGTCAAAGGTAGTAAAGGACGCATTAAGTCTGCTGGAACGAAACTCATTATGATTTATTACTTTATAATAATATTATTATGCGTTTTTTTGTAGTTTTGTAGTTGTGCCCTCAGGTAAACATCTATAGCAATTGAATTATTGGATTTTCTGTTGTTCCGAGAGGACATACTCAAGGGTAATCCTATTCAGTTGGTTCAATGGACAGTAATTCTATTAAAATCGTCCACTCTTTTCGTTATACAGTCATCACGTTATGGCTAATAAGCTCATTTGGTTAAAAATCACACCCTAAATGAATATTTCTGATTTTTGTTCAAGGAATAAAAATCATCCAAGGCTTCAAAATACGCAAATGATCTTCCGTATTTAAAGTCATATGCAAACTTATTCTATCAAACCGGATAAAATAGTGAGCTGTCACTTTTCAAGGATTTCTGACTCTTTCTGACTTAAACGAGAAAACTAGCGTGATTTATTAGTAGAAAAGTTCAATAAATCTCTGTTTTGAACATAACTCTCTTAACAAGTTTTGACTTGCGTAATCGATTAAGGTTTAATTGTCTTGATGTGTCATGTCATCAAAAAAGCTGAGAAAATTAAACATTCATAGTTCTATTTAAAATAAAACTAATTACAGACTGACTGAATATTATTAATAATGTTAGACGCATTCCCATCATCTTGTAATGTATAAAAGCGAATCTTAAATGTGTATCGGACAATTTTATGACTCCTATGTATAAGTTTTTATTTGGATAAGAATTCGAAGGAAGAACAACGAACCTATTAAAAAACTGATGGATGAGATGAGAGAGCTAATTTCAGTTCATCCAGCCTTGAAATTTCGGAGAGCTTCTTTGAAATCAATCTGTTTTGCACAGCAAGACACCACAATCTCAACCTCTATCTTCACCTTCTATTACTTTGCAATTTAAATCTTTTAATTTTTAAATGCTCCGATTACTTCACAATCTTACTCGAAATTTCTAATATATGTGTATAGATGAAGATACAACTTCATGGCTCGTTAAAACAAACATGTTTATGATTCTGAAATCTGAAAGTAAAAAGAAACCCTTTTGTTTCAAAAAATAAATTAAATTAAAATAACACAACTGGAGGCTAACATTTTGAGAATTTCTACTCTCACTTGTGATTTCGTTTTGTTTTTAACGCCAGAAAAATCAGTTAAGAGAAATTAAACACGCGACTGGAGTCCTTGTAGTGTTTAATTCTTAAATAAGGAAAACCATCCAAAAGGAAGGAAATTCTTTATATTTAGAAATTAGAAATCGCAAACTCACTTAAAGACCTTCAGTTTTTATTTTGATACTTGTAGATAGTGTAAATAAATAATCTTCACGCTCCTCTTTTCAGCTTAGCATTTACAAAAATAGTATTTGTACATTTTATAATGTAAGTAAAACACACATAACTACTACTTAAAAAAAGAATGAGTCGAATCTTCGATTCCTGTGACATAATAGAACTTTAATGTCAACTCACCACGTCAACCTCATACAAAAAAATAGCAAGGTTCAAGCTTGATTAATCCCCTGTGTATTTTCCAATTTAAAACACCGTACGTACAAGGAATAATGCTCAACGCCGGATCTGAGCTCATGAATGATATCATTTGATGCTTGATAGTCAACTCACGACAGATGAGAAGATTTGTTTTTTCTTGGAAGAACAAAATGCGGAAAATGCGTGCAGAACCTATTGTCTAAAAATTGCAATTATAATCCACTCAATAAAAAAAACGACAGAAAAAAGGTGTTAGTCCAATACTAGAATAATTTAAATACATAGACTTACTTACTTAGATCTAAGCATCATGTTCATTGATAAACTAACTAGTCAAATTAATTCAATACTGATTACTACTGAATAGGGAAGATAGGAGGGCTAACCTTGTTGTCCCCAAATATGGAAGTATATAGAAAAAGACTACATTTTGAACTTGGACTTGACCAATTCAATATGTACAAAACATTTGTAAGAGGTAGAGATACCGACATTAATATTTCAGAGAGTGCCTAACTTGAACAGACAACTGAAGAGACAGTATTATAAGATAAGTGATACTAAGTATAAATAATACAATCTATCCATAAGGTTATGCATATGAGATCATTTATTATTGTAGTGTAAACTGATGCCTCTTTATCTGTTGACTAAACAAAGTGGTTAATAAAGATGTTCAACACTTCCTACGCCCAATTTAAAGAAAACACTGTTTGATCACATCAAGTCTTATCTCATTACAAATTATCCCTTATAAAGGCAGCCACTCCATTTAAGTCTTTTGTACAAACACATTTGTCATTTCTTGAACCTCTTGGTGAAAACTTGCTTTCTTTCCTTCTCAACTTTCTCTCAAATAAAAAACTCAATTCTTAAATTCTTAATCATTTTTTATGTCCTGTAAAAATAGACACGTACTTATATTTCTGCAATCGAATAAATAATCGAATGTCATTTTATATGAATGAATTGGGTTAAAACTTTATTTGCACAGGTAGTGGTTCGAAGGTCGATAATCGATTTGCTAATTCGCGATTCTCAAAGCTCCAAACAAAGCCTGGAGTAATCCATATACCTGACCGCCTAACCTACTTAAGCCTGGAGGAAACAGGTCATTCGTGCATTATATATGTAGTAACACCCAAGCACAGCACGCCACGCTGTCATCAATCATTACATCACATTTTTTCATAATGTCACAAAACTCTATCGGCTCTTTCTTTGCTCTTTATGGGATCAATGGGTCATTGAATTAGGTTTCAAATTATCTCATTATGTTATGCATAAGTAGCCACTATTGGAAACTGGAGGTTGGAGGAACAACCCTTGTGCCGTCCAATTACAGTTTACAATAATAATAATAAAAATAACAATAAAATTCAATGCCGATTTACGCCTGCTTATAAACTCATGGCTTACAATAAGGCTACAATTACAAATACGAGCTCTAACAGTTTACAATTGGAAATAAGTAGCTATAATATAGGGGATTTATTACCTACACAAGAGCACATCTATTTCAAGGAAGGAACAATAAATTAAATCGCTACCTGTCGGTAAAGTGTCGATAAAGTGTCGGTAAAATCATTAGCCATAAAATAAATAAACTCGTGACCCGAATTCCCTTACATAATCAATGGATAATTCTTTATAATAATCATAATACTAATATTGCCTGTAGTAAATAATTTAGAATTTAGAATCCTGTCTCTAATAATATGCCCTGAAGATAATCAGCCAAACAACTTGAAAGAACCTAAAGTAGCTAAGCCTTGTGCCGAAACGAGTGGAAATCAATGATGGAAAATTAGTCACTCGTTCTAACAACAACAACAACAGTGATAATAATAATAATATGTGACATTATAAGAATAATATTTATAAAAGAGAATATATTAATGAAGGGCTGAATTGCACGTTTTCAAGTACATTTGTACATATTCATATAATTTCTGAGTGACAATTTCCATCAGTTTAAATTGTTACTGTGGAATGATTGAGGCCAACTTAAATCCAGAAGCTGTTTCTTTACAATTTGCAAGGACTTGTTACATTCGACATTCCTCATTCTTAGTTGTTACAATCTTGCAAGAATTCGACTCTTTTTGGTTAGGGATGCAATTTGCAAATATTTATATGTATTTTATAATTTTAATGCTCCACGCTAGCACAACACCACAACTATTTTCCCTTTCTATTTGCTTCTATTAAATTCACAGCCATGCTAGGTGAGGTTATGGGAATTAAATGCAAAATAAGCTCTTGAACAGTTGAACTAACAAAAGAATATTTTGTGGGTAGGGTTCAATATAAAATTGAAATATATTGTGAAATATTCATTACTTTGAAATCAAATTCAAAAGAGGGACAACGGGTAGAATTTTAAACGAAAAAATATTTCTGATCAACAATTCTAAATGTTGGAAAATGGCAACAAATTATCATTAAATATACAATCTTAAAGCTAAATTCTTTTATGAATAAAAATATATATTAAAAGTACCTACATAAATTTAAAAGTATGCCTATCCTGTATCACTTCGTGACATGCCTAGACACATTAACCTTTAATAGCACTTTATAATATTCTTTTAAAAGACAAGAAACGAGTTGACACCGTTAGTGATTAGTAGGACCAGAAAACATTGAACCCTGCTTTTAAATAAATGCTTTTGGATTCCAATGTATTTTTGTTTGCAAAATTTGTCAGTCCGGCAAAAATAAATTTGCCAACAAACTCATTCATAAAACTGACATATATGTATACTGTTATCAGACAAAGAATTTTGTGTACCCAGAATTTTTGCAAAAACAATTCCCAAAGATTAATGTTATAACTTATAACATTGAATAAATGCACGTGTAAAAAACAATCGTATTTGATCGCGTCGTACTTGATTCAGAAAATAATGTGTATTTTTATAAATGCACAATCAACAATCGATCTACCCTCATTAAGTAAACACTGATTGGAGATAAATGCAATTTTATTTTCATGAAAAAATTATCGACGTATGTAAATGACTCGAACTATTTATTTATATCAAAAGTTAGCATGGATTACTTTGATATTATCATTTTATAAAAACAACTCCATAAATACATATCTAACAACAACATGTAATAAAATATGATGCAGTTCAAAGTTTTCGTTATAAATTTGTAATCTTAAACCGGAAGATATGATACAGTCAACAGTGAATATTGTAACAAAACCATGTTAGCTGTCAATGTGTTTATTGAATTGCGAAGTATACGAGAAGATCAAATTGGGCTTTTTATTTGAATGATATGACGCAGATTTTGAAGTCGTTTTTGTACAATAATAATGTTTTTTTTTTTCATGGATAAACACGCTAAACTATTTTTTAGAAGATTAGACACCCTGCCAGGAAATACTTGAAGCGTTTCATGAGCACTTTGCTTTATTTATTTCTAGGTTTTAGACATTCAGACGAATGACATTTTATAAAAGTTTACAAAAGATCGGACATTACCCTTTCGAAATAAATGGCCAGCATCATCTTGTCTTTTTATAAATCCAAGTCGGAAGTTCCAAATATATATAGGAAAAAAACTTGTACAAAGAATAAACTCAGAAGAATCTCAACCACAACACAAGTAACGGTGAAGAACTGTGTAAAATTTGTAATTTAAATGTCTGAAATTATGCAAAAGTTCACTAACATTAGAATTAGATTAGAATTTGGAATCGATCACTTTTGAAAGGTCTGAGTTCACTTTTAGTTATTAAGTTATTATGTTAATTGGAAATTGGATAAGAGAAAATGTAATTAGAGTTCGTGGTCTAGCTTTTAGTCCTACTGCTATACAGTCACTTGTAAATTAATTACACGAAAGTAAACTAAAGTTGTATTCGTACAAGTCCAGTTTCTTAACGACTTCCTTATTATTATTATTATTGGAGACTAAGAACTTTTGAGAGTTAAATCAATCAAAAGTTTAAATCGGGTCGTGTGTACTTTGATTTGGGCATTTTGCTAATTCTCACTCCTTGATCGTCACCGGTTAAATTCTTCGAACAATTTCGATCCACTACTACCAATACCGGTAATAAACCTTGTTCCATTTTGTTTTGTATAAACAAACTAAAAAACTAAAGTCTTTGTTGATTCCGAATCCGCCAGTAGTAGTATAGTAACCAAATGTAGTCTTAATTATGAAATTGATAATAAACTAGAATGGTTTGGTGGAGAATATTGGATAATATTGGATAATATTTAACTCTTGATGCCCCTCTTGTCAAGTGTTATAAGAGAAAGGAGTTGTTTTTGTGTTGAGATGTGCGAATAAAGGTTAGACGAGGAATGAGCCATGTGCGAATATTTCACTTGTCTACTATCAACTCCTTCATGGATGGAAAGCCGTAGCAAAGCAACTTACTACTTTTTATTATATTTCACCAAACCAACTCGGACTTTTTTGCACATGCAAATATCCCAATATCCATGAGAGGACTATATTATTCTGCCTGCACTATATGGGAAAGATATGATGTGCTAGCCACCTTGCCCATGACTATGAGTCTTTTTTATAATAACTAACTGCCTCAGTAGGTATTCAGCAGTTTTCAAACTACTTTCAGTACCATTTCCCATAGAATAATAATAGTAAAATAGGGGAACTTCTCTCATGAATGTGTTTCTATTCTAGATTCTGTATAATAATGGATTTAGGACACTCGTATGTCTAGCTTGGATTTGCTTGGATTCAGTCCACCCGACTTTTGTGGAAATTTATTCGCCTATAGAATACATTTCTGAGCCTGCCTACCTGCATTTTATTCACATTGTCCACATAAGCACAGTTCTAAATACTATCTTTTATCTATTCTATCTAGCTGTTGTAGTTCACTTGTGCCAAATCAATAGAAAAATCCGCGAAATAGAGTTCTCATAGATTATATGTTTATAACAGTAAGCTGTGAGATTTGCACTATTTGCGAATCAGAGGATGAATTTTTAGTAACCAAAATTTTATGGGTTTTCATCCTCTGGTCTTTTGTTAAGTTCTCTAGCTTTGAAACCCTGTACGGATTTTTGAAACTCTTTTCCCTCAGTTATGGCTTGTGGGATGCACAAACACTTTCCCATGACATGGTACATGATTTGCAGTGATTGCTTTGCCGTCATATAATGAAAGTCATAATTTACTAACTAAGCTAGTACAATAGTCCATCAGGTCTATAGGATACAAAATGAATATCTAAGCTTTACATAAAACAACATCAGTAGTTGATCTCAACAGTAGTTATAATAGTATCTAAGTCTGCATGGTAGAAATTAAAATTAATTAAAATTCATACTGAATTTAAGATAAGGCTACTACATAGACGAGCTAGATAAAAATGACTTCATTAAGCTGGAAAATATTATTTTTAATTTACTATTCCCGTTTGGAAGCATCGTGACTCCAGCAAGTTTTGAGTCTTGATTCTGATTTGATTTTTCTGACCACAACAACTACACTCTTCTTTACAAGAAAGTTAATTACCTCAATTAGCAATTAAATCGAATCCACCGTTGATTAATAAATTGCGGTGGCTAATTGTATTCTAAGTATGTGTAGGTATAACACTAAGTAATTCTTATGTACATCCTGGTGAGCAAGTAAAACCAACATGATGAAAAAAAATATAAGTAAGTATTTTGCAAGTGCAAGGTAATTTCTCATTCTGAACACATTAAGAATCCTCTGTGAACATCTCAGGGGCACCCACAAAGAAATATTAAAATTTTAAGACTTTAAAGGTTTCAATTAATTTCATAATTTAATAGTGTATAACTTTGCCTACACTGTTGATACGGAATATGGATGGCCTGTCCGGGATTCCTGTGGTTTCTCCAGACTGTAAAGACTCTTAAGTCACAAGGCTTGAGTCAAGTCCAAGCAAAATTGATGGGATTTCATTGACTTGAACATAAAATGAGATTTCTACTTCGTCAACTCAACAATCTGACATAACAATGACCACGTTATCAACGTTGGTGCCAATCTATTTACTAAAAAGATGGCTGAGGGCTTAAACGAAAGATTTTATTTTGTTGTAAGTATGCAAATAAGACTTGCATTTAATGAGCTAAGCCCTCGAACGAGTTTCGATGAGTTATGTGGTTTGGTTCTATATGTAAATTACTATAGATGCGAAATATGGTAATTCCAGTCAGCAAGATATACGACAACCAATGATGATAGCTTCTACTATAAAGTTAGTTAATTCATTTCGTTTAACTTGATTGAGAAAAAATATATACAAATATTCACGTTTTTTCTAATTTAAAAGTCCAACTCGTCTCATAGTTGCATTTAGCTCTGCTATTTGCGTTTTTAAAAATCAAGATCATCAAATTCAGAATTTAATCAAGTAACCACGATGCACAATGTAACAGGCTAAATACAACAAGCAAGTTGTCCGCAAATTCTCCATCATTGTTATAAATTGGAGATTTAATAATTGAACAGAAGAAAAGCCTTGAATCTCAAGTACCCAATATGCGCTATAGACAGAAGCATATTTTTCCATGAAACACGCCATCGCCATTGTCTCTTGATGAAGTTGGATGTCTTGGAGTGATTTTTGGTAAGAAATAGCCCATGTCTAAGTACATTGTACTAGTCACTCATAATACCACAACAATATATCAAATATTATAAACAAATTTAACAAGACAAGCAAGCCAAGGATTATTTCAAACTCAAGGATTATCCGATATCGAATCCTTCATGATATTCGTAATATTATGTATGCCAAGTCAAGTACGTACTATTATGCGTAGTAGATTAAATGCCCAAATCATTATCATTATCATTAGGAATCAAACTCTACAAAATCAGGATCTCAGGACCACAAAAAAGTACCACCTTTCTTCTTCAAGAATTGAGCTAATTTGCCATGTATTTACTTGCCAAATTCCAGCAAAAAATATTCCAACAATTTATTTATTTATGTAAGCAATCCGCGTGGATTTTTTGTAGTCAAATTTTCCACTTATCGAACATATTGAATTTGACTATTCGATATAATATTTCCATGTTCATCTATCACCTATATCAGATCTTGTAACAAATTGTAATATCGAAAACAGGATAAAACCACATTCTACATAAGCTGTAATCAAAGCCTTCAAAGCTAGTTGTCATGTCATGGAATTGATTGATGATAAAAATCTCTGGACAAAACTCAGTAAATTTTTTTCTTCCCCGTATCGATGTGACTATTGATTTCTACAAGAGATAATAAAATAATAAAGCTTATAGGGATTTAAGGAACAAAAGGCTGATCTGTTTCCTAAGAGAGATATAAATTGTAAGGATATCTAAAGTTGAATGGAATGTCTCTCTTTCTGATCTCATCATCACAAGTTGCCCAAATATGGACCATATTTTCCAGGGTTCCCCATTCTCCCTTTTTTGTCAATTAATTCCTTCTTATTCCTATAACTTATGAATACTAATAATTTTCTATAATTTCCTTTTATACATCACACAAGTGTAAAAAAAAAACCTAAAGGCAAGAAACTCATTAACAGCTCCTGGGGATTCTTCTTTCAAATATTTAAAGCCATTAAAATAATTGAAAGGATTAAAAGGTTAAGGCCAACTAATAGATAGTTCCAGGTAGGAGGAAAAAGACTATAGAGAATTTGTATCTACGAATTCGCGATATTTGGCATTCATATATTTTTTTAGTTTGACACTGACGCAAAGATTTTATAAATGTTGTAGACGTAGAGGAGCCCCTTAGGGTTTGTTGGGATGGACGATAGGAGTATAATAGTTTATTATGCTAATAATGCAATCACGTTCTATCAACATCAATCTGCTCAAGAGTTAAATCTGCCATAGCAAACGACCAAGTGTTCTCTCCAGTCTTTGCGATGATAAATGCAAATGAGATTCTTCTACTGGATTTCACTCACTAATCGCACTTTTCATCAAGCCAAGTTCAAATTCCTTGGGATTTTTTGCACTCTTCACTTGGACGTTTTTAAGTGCATATTATTAGCAGTCCGACCAAACTTCAAGATCGAGCAGAAGTTGGACAAATAAACACGTAGACTGTATTTCTGATTCAGCTATTCATGATACGTTGTATACAAATTAAAGGCCGTTCATAACCAACGTCTATAAGTAAATCCTAACTTGGTAAGTTGTAATCGACATTCGCATCTCTTGTAAACAGTCGGGTTTATATTTTTGTTTGTAATCTGATCAAGCATAGGATATGAATGGACCCGTAAAGAATAGTGTTGATAGCTGATACTTGATCATGGTGATAAGCAGGTAGGTAAAAGATGATTACGCTTTTTAGAGCAATTGGCCACACAGAAGGGTGGGTCCCTTTAAGCCGATGGCAATCTGGCTTGGCTTAACACGGCTCATTTACATTCTCATGTTGTTGTCAATGTCATATCATAATATGAACAAATAAATGGGACCATGAAATATTTCAAATAAACAATTCTTCTTATAATATACAACTACATTAGCTACTAAAATTATTCCTCTATTGTTTATAATGCAATTTGTAACGTTCAGAAAACAAACAGATGTCCAGGGGCTGTAAAATATTGCAAGCAAAATTACGACGAAGTAAATTATTTTGCAAAAATATAAAATAGTGCATGGTCCTTGTCTTATCGCATTTTTATTCACTATTGTATGTACAATATTTGTAGCTTGAGGCTCGAATTTTATCGTTTATTCTACAACAAAACATTAGAATACATTTAAAACTAAAGTTTCAACTTACAGCAATAATTAAGCAATAAAACCAACTCCACTGGAATTGTTTGGTGTTCAAAGCAATTTATTGGTAACCAGTCTAATGACATTTATAAGAAATGTTTTGTTTTTTAAACCTTTTTTACGACCTGGAATGAAACATCTAGATAAAACAAATAATTGTGCTGTGTTGTAAAAGAAAGAATAAGAAACCAAGTTCAAGGTAACCTTATGATACAGGATAAGAGTTAAGAATGTTATCTGCTCTGGTATGTTTAAGCGATCATGTCAAAGGAACCTTTGTAGCCTATGGCCATATTTACAAATGTATCTCTGCCTCTTTTCATTACTTTTTCCCAATCAATTACCCATAATTAGTCATTGACTAATTAATACTTTAATTGTTATTGAATTGCTGAGTCCACATAAAAGATACTAGTGTGTGATAATATATTCCCTTATATGCAAAATATACTTTTTTCTCAAGTGATATCATCTTTGCATAAGGAATAGTAATTGTATTGAAATAATTGGTGGTGGTAGCTGCTACAGTGTTGATTTGCTTACGTCCTGTAATGGCCTTAAACTTGGTACATATTTCGGCAACTTTTTGCTTATCGTTGAATGACACATACAACATACCTTCTTGATTCTTAATGTTAATAAATTTAGTGATTGATTGACATTGAAATGGGATTTCTTAAAGGGTGAATTGTTTCTGGATTTTTTTAATTTTTCAGTCAAGGTGTAAAAGTATCACCATATAGGGACATAGTTATGACGTGGATTTAGGTTTTGTGTAAAACTATGTATTATCTACCGCAAGTATGAAGTAAATACAAAATATGCGGAAATGTTTTTTTTTTTTTTTTTTTTTAAATATTGGGTATTAAAGACGTAATACATATTTCAAATGCTGATAAATACTTGGGAAAATATTGTTTGCACAAGACTTATTGCCAAGTGGTCTCCAGACTTATAAACTCAAGTATTATTACATTACAAGGGAAAGAGGATAATTAATTGCTCTCTTGAAATTCGCGTAGTAAGTAGCCGATACTAGAGTTTGTCAATATTTGTTTAGTATTTTAAGAATACTTGGTCAGTGAGGCTTAAAAATACTAACTGGCATGCATGACATTCTTTCATTGGACATTTCTAATATCTTTAGAGATTGTAATTTTTAATTGTGTGTAAATTCTTTTGTTAGACTAAATTCTTCTGAATCTTCTGTTTATATTAATGCTTGAGCTGTAGACAATAAAATGAAATATGCTGGATACTTTATGAAACCAAAATAAAAGTTTAAATAAATTAGCTCGAAATTGAGAATAGGATTCAATCTTACGACCTCTTGTCAATGCAACAAATGCGGATCCAGCAAGAAGCAAATGAAACAAAAATCACACCTGAATAATCGATTTTGCTTGTGATCCAATTAATTCAATTTTTCAGTATAGATTTAATCAATTAATTTGAAAAAAAAACTCTATTTAATAGAGTCAAATGAAGGTTTCTATTTTATTCTGTTGTTTGTCCACATGTTTGGAAACCATTCAGTAGCTTCTATTTAATCCGTCCTAATGAATGTAGTTAACTAATGTTTTAAAACCTATTCAAAAAAATGTTTCATTCATTGTTATTTGATCAGAAATGTCTTCCAACTGCATTTTTTAAAAGGCTGTTTTCAACGTGCTGTTACGTTTTATTCAATCTCAACTGCGAAGAAGTCTCAAATACTTCGAAGAAACTTTGGTAGCTCAGCTAAAATCCAGCATCAACGATTTTCTTTGGCACCTGTTTATCCCGGAAGCAATATCGAGGTTGACAATTAGTTCTTCATTTAAAAGCGTTAATAAGCTTTCCCCGTTTCAAATTACTTTAATTTTTTTAAAATGCATTCGTGTTTTACTGCCAATTCTTGTAGGTATGGTAAAGTATGGTATATACATATAAAAACTACTTGAAAGCAAAATTATTAAATTATAACACGTACATTCATACTGGACATCTACAATCAAATCGAAAAACGTAGACCAGATAGACGCCAATCTAATTAACCAATAAATCTAATAAGTATTTTGAAGCAGAAGTTGGATAATCTACAAATAATAATTTAGTTGTTTAATGCATTCCGAACTAAATTGCTTATTTCTACAATGACGGCTCTTAACTATTGTATGATAAACATGTATTCACTTGAAATTTGAATATAATAGGGAAGAGCAGACCCTGAACTTCACCTCTAATCAAGTAGAAGAATAACAATTATTTTTAATACTCGTCTCATGCCTTTAACAAGGATCATTCAGATATTTCACCAGATGTGGCATAATGAATGCAATTGCTTGTGTACAAGACATTGTCAAATTTTACCTTTACTCAACTATGTTTATGGATGATACTTGGGTGCCAGTTAGTTTTTCTCCTGTAGTCAATATCCCATAATCATGATAACAAATAAAACACGCATTCAAGACTCACTTTAGTTCCAGAAGTCTATAGAGAGAATTTTTTGTAACTTGACCAATAGTATTTCTATTCAACATGATGAATGTATTTCCAACTTAAGAATGGAGAATGAAAACCTGAGACGTGATCTTTAGAAATGTGCCATGTGTTTGTGAAATGATTGGCACTTTTCTTTGATTCATATCTTGTCAATAAATTGAAACTCAATACGAACAGTCGTATGATCGCAAGGGTAATCAAATTAAAAAAAATTCCCTTAATAATACAAATCTCGTAGTAAACTACATCGTTTATCTTCGTAAGCAATAATTTAATACTACAAACGCAAATTATCTGCAGAAAAATCGCTCAATGTTTTAAACCTTGGATGATTTTAAAAACAAACTTCTAATTCATGTTTTAAGCTTTAAGCAAAAGAAATTCAGGCTCAATACAGATATGACACTCAAATATTCACTGTATCTCCTAATGTCTCGTCATTCTGATTCAAACGAATATTTCATGGTGCTAAATAAGACTAAAAATATCTGTAAATGCTGCCGAGTTTTATAATTTCAATAAATGTAACAATACGTGCAATTTGCTTATAAACATGCAACAAGATATCTAATAACTATTATGGCATAATGGGTGTTGTTTTCAACAAAATTCTTCCAACAACAACATATGTACATAATCAATTATTATATTAGGGAAATTGAAATGGTTTTAAAAACAAAGTATCTAAATTTTAAACCCAAATTCAATCATAAATTACTTCTACTAAGCTATTCTTTGTTTAGTTTGTATGTAAAAGGTAAAACAACAAAATATTCGATACTACAAGGTTATAACATATTTAAAATGTAATATTTAAAACTTTTAATAGCCATTTATATGGCGAATTGGAGCTAACTCAACATGCAAATAACAAACATTGTAAACAATAATGAACCTTGTTAAAATGCACCTAAGAGATATTGTAAATTGAACGTTTAAAGCCCATAATTAACAAATGCAACGCCATGTCGTCGCCACAACTGGAGACGAACTTAAAGAACGAAAGCCGACAAAAGACAGAGTTGGTTTTGCAAATGCAAATAACCAATAAACTCACAAGTCAAATTTTTATTTAAAAGCTTAAAACCAACAGAAACATTACATTATTATGTATGTAGTAGCTGCCGCAGTAATTAAAGAGAAATATGATTTGAATTTTACAACAATCTTTTCCAACGGATTAGAGGTGAAATATATGCCTCATTAAGTCTATAACTTAACTTACCACAAAGATGCTCATTTGTACCGCAACTTTTTTATTTATTTCAAAGTTATTATGGGAACAAGTTTGAAGTTTCCGACTGTATATATCTAGTTTTCAAATAGTTGAAATATGCACTCAACTAATTACTACATAGAATACTTTACACACGTAGAAATTACTAAACAAACCTATTTGCGGTGTGATGATAAGCCCAGGCTCACGTACAAAAGATATGAAAACGGGATTCTCTATACCTGAATAACCTCGTTTCAAAGGTTTACAGATGCAACCTGTAATTATGGGTCTTTGTATGTTTATTTGGATTAATTAAAACAACTTGATTAGATCGGAGGTGGGAACAGTTGGGTTGGTTGGAAGCAACAATGCAATGCATAATACCCTATAGAAATATTCGCATAAAAAATGCACACACACACATAATATAAAATGTAGTGGAAACTATACAATGAGTTGGTTATGTTTCCGGCTTGATTGAATATTTAGAACGAGGCTGGTGAGTTTTGCAGTTGCACCGGCATTTCCAGATCAGTCTGTTGTGAATAAAATGTAAACGTAAAGTGCGTTTTTGCTTCATCTACTAAAATTTATGACCCAGAAACGAAAATGGATGAAACACGGAAATGAGATTTAGATTTTTTAAAAACAGAAACATTAAATACGATTTTTAAAAAAAAATCTTGTGGTTAGAATATAATTTAATGCTGACGAATCTTGTTCAAATGCTCTAAATGATTATTAACCCTTGGGTTATTTGTTTACAAAAATTAATCTGGACAAGTGTGTAAAACCCTCCCTCTTTTATGTATGCTTTGTTACACACTAATCTTAAGTTAATGAAATCACTAGGGGTAAAGTTAACATTACAAACATGTTGTTGCATATTAATAATTTTTAGAGCCCTTGAGGGTGTAAAAGATTGTTGTAAAAACATTGCCGCAAAGAAAGATCAAATATCACAACAATATTATGTGACAACCATGTCGAATTCAATTATCAAAACTAGCGGATTACAAACTTCTTTGAATATTTTCAGCATTCTTTAAAAACTTTACGTTGTACATGCAATTATAGTTTTACTGAGAATGACAACGCTATTCATTTCCTTTGATTACAAACCCCTCAATTCCCTTATGATCAAAGTTTTCCAGCAGTCTAAATCCTACGATTCTTTCCATCATTAAAAATCCGTCTCAGATTTCAACTCTATTATTTCTTTTCTGATTGTTACATAGATTTTTTTGTAGTTTCTATTTACAGTTTACTAACAATACATTTGCATAACAATTGTATATATAAACAGGATAATCTGCTCCGGCTCCTTGAAGGTGTCAAAACACCTGTTGCTTCTTCAACCCTTTTTGCACACTTGTCACGAAAAAGTAAGCAGAATTCAACATTTTAACAGTTTTTTGCACATTACGCATATGTATTATAGTTAGAACTGCATAAATATGGAAAAAGTAAATATCTAAGACGCTGAAAGAATTTGATGGTCAATTTTAATAGGTAAAATGTAATATTTTTAAATGTTAAACAGTACGACAAACGAAAATTTTTGACTTTTTTATATTATGAGTAGAAAGGCTTATAATAAGATTTCATTCTCCGTGATCATGAAATTTTAGTCATAATATACTTAGAGATTCGAGCCTTTCTGTCAGTAAGGTATCATATGAAAAATCATAATTCCAAGATACATATGTAAAAGAAGGCTAAATAACTTTTTTTTTGTACCCAAACTACTGAAAATAGAATCGTCAACTCATCCTACTTTATGAGACTATAATTGAACACATAATAATACCAATAAGCTGTAGTACATTTGAAAGGATTATTATTGTGCATTACAATAATCATTATCATACAGAGAGAAGGTTCTTCTTCGTGATTGAGTTATCCAAACTACACTCGTTAATTGGAAAAAGACTCCTTGTGTAAACTAACATACGTTCTTACTAAAAAGTTCTTAGTGAAAAAAAAACATATAGCATAGCTTACCTGTTTTTTGAAGCCACCACACGATGTATAGATTACAACGGCATGTGTAACAAGCCTTGTTTAAAGTTGAATATTAATCTGCTAGCGTTGGACACTGTAGGTTTCTTTCGGAAGATATGATTTGCTTATGTGCCACAACCACAGTCACAATAATATTCACAGTACAATATGTAACCACCAATAAGCTAATATAATTTATATGCAAGCTGTATGGCAGATAGGTTGTTCGTTTGTAGTTGACAGTTCGGTTGGAGTTTGGCACGTTCCTCTTTAATCTGATTATTTAATGCCCTATCCTATTATTGCCCTCGTTGAGAGTTATTAACGGCTTTTATATTTCACTTAATACAATTCAATCTTGGTCGTTGCACTTTGCACTTCGTCAATTTCTATTCTTTACAACTCTTTTAGAAAGAATGTGTCAAGTGAATGCACTTTTCAAACTTGTCATTCTTTCAATCTTTTTGAATGGAATCTTTGTTTAGTTTCTTGAGCATCTTCGTTTCAATGAATTAAGCTTCGTCTTCACCCCCAGGAAGTAGAGAAAGAACTGCAAAAATTTAGACAATAAATCATCAATTCCTGCATGTATTTAGTTTAGATACTTTTATAAAGAGTAAAAATTTCATTTGAATATCTTTCCTAAATGACAGCTGTAATATTTTTTTCTTTTGTAAATCGACTATGTAATTTTTTTTAATGCTGCTGTATAAACATGTTCTAAGATTTATTATTCATTGTCTTACAGAGACAAATACGAATTGAAATCTGCACCTGGAATTACACTCTTCAAATTGAGAATTGCGTAGTCCAGCAAAACAAAATGATCGAGAAGGGAATCCAGAATTACCGGTATATTAAATATAATCATTGGCAAGCAATGTGCCAAACCAGTCTCGAAGAATCCTTGTCAATGTGCCAGTTCTTATTTGCAAACAGTGCAAATCTCAAAAGCTCGAAACTTGGTTAAAACACCCGAACCTTTGTCACAATTCCGAGCACTAGGCTTATTTTAAATGTATGCCAATGTTATCTATTATAGAAATATATACATATAGTAGCGTAGATTGAGCTCATTAGCC
Source organism: Vertagopus arboreus (assembly GCA_034698485.1). NCBI lineage: Eukaryota > Metazoa > Arthropoda > Collembola > Entomobryomorpha > Isotomidae > Vertagopus > Vertagopus arboreus. The sequence goes on from JAQGBQ010000024.1 coordinate 33,927, forward strand.
AAAAGACTGGTCGTAATAATAATATCATAGCCCCAGAATAGCACTTTGTCTGTGAATTGCCACGACTAAAACATGTATTTTATAAATATACTTACACCGAACCAGAAACGAAATATATATATTCACCTTATAAACTCCGGAACCTTTCAAAACTTTTAAAATATTTGGGTCCCAAAGATTGGACAGTGTAGACGTAATAGCACTTAAGAGAGCAATTCCAAAAGCACCTTTTAGTAAGTAATTAATTTTATTAGATCGTTACGTTCTTAAGTTTTGTTACTTGTGTGTTATTTATTACTGCAAGAGTGTTAAATCCTTCAAATGTTAAATTAGACAGTGGAATAATATTGTAACGTGTATTTTTTGAATACTTAGTCTGCCTCAGTTGACTCAGTTTGTGAAGTGATTTCATCCATAAACACACAGGTAGACTGAGGTTTTTATTTTCTATTTCAAAAAGAAGGAAGTATTCTCTTCTATAAGTGTTGAGAAGTATGTATTAGTGATACATTTTACATTTTGCTATCCGCTTTGCTTTTCTCTATATCTTTCGTACGAGGAACAATTCCTGCGGGGATTTAGATGGTTTTTTGTGCAGAAAATTTTAGCAAAAAATATGTCTTTAGAAGAGCAGAATCCCCGAAGGAGTTTTGATGTTTGAAGGTTTGATGTCTTTAATGCTTGAAGCAATAGGATCACCTTATCCTCCCCACATATTTATTAGTTAGTATTACAAGAGCTTCCTTTTGCTATTAGTTGTATCGTATTCAGCAGATTATCACACACATATACAGAAGACGTGCACCAATGTATTTTAAACTTAACTACTGAAGACTACCATCAACTAACTACTGATGCTGCTACTAGCTGCATTCTGCAACATAAGACCGAGACCAACTACTTATATATTACTACATTTATTATAACACTAGCCACTTAGTAAATAGTTCTTGTACCGTACAATGAACCTTTAGTATGGTAGTAGATGAGAGAGACTCGAGAAGATTAGGATATTCTCATCCCTCTGAAGAAGATTGCATGAAATCACGAACCGTGAGACTAACAATTCAAATCTTATTATAAATTATTTATTATAGCAGACATTCAGCAGTCTATCTTGCAACAGCAACGGTTCAATTCGTAATTCGATTTTTTGCCGTCTAGAAGATACAGGTAGAAAGACAATGGAATAGAAAAGTTTGGAGGGAATTAAATATTGGGAACTTAGTCCGAATTGACTATTGAGCTAAATGAATAAGGAATAAAAATAACCTTTAAAGATTGAAGAAGAAACTTATATAATGAATTCAGCAGTCAACAGATTGCAAAATATCATGCAATGTGAGCCAAAGCTATTAAACTATTTTGCAAATCTCGGGGAAGGCTTGTAAGATTTTGAGGTGTTCGAGTACCGGTATATTGCTTAAGGATCTTCTTCTTAAGGACGAACTTCGTACATACTGTGTGCTATCAGCAAGACACAGGAGTAATTAAAGAATTATTTTAAGTCGAGCATTTTGCATCTGATTAATATTAAATCATTTAAGTCAGCAGTCCATGGATGTTATAACATGACTTGTTTTTATTTATTACATCAAGCCACAATCTGCTTTGAACTTGTATAAGTGAACATTTTTCATAGATCTTAAGTCGTGCATCGTCATCATCAACCATGCTTTAAGCTTGACTGGATAAAGCTGTATTGAAAGACTCTGCTGCATTGCGGACATGGCCAATTTTGCGGTGTTCCGACAGTTCAGAAGCTTTGAGAAGGGATGAGTTTGTAAATAAGTGAGCACGAATGAATTTATTTCATTGGTTTAAAACACGCAATTGAAGCTTTTAGAAAATTTTCTTATGCCAAAGGCTTAAATGAGACATCCACATTGTGATGCCTGCAGTGCAGATTATACAGATTCAATGTAGGAAAAATTACACATGAGTGTATTGTGGCAGGTACAAAATTAACTACAATCATAGACATCAGATAGAGCAACTGATAAAATGATATACATTTTTCTTAATTGTCTAAAGAATAGGATGTAGAAATTGATAAAAACTCATTAATTTTTATGTCAGTTAAAACGGACTTATAAAAAGATTTAGAAATAATTTCAATAATAAAAAGTGTTATATGGATTTTGGAAATAATTACACCAACTATCTGTACTGTCTGCATCGACTATACGGCTATGATCTTATTTTCAATGTACTTACACTTTTCCAAGGCTTCCTTTTTCTCAAATTAGGTCTTAATTGGATTTGAAACACTCTAAATACTTCATCTGAAGAAATTTCATTCTATTTTTGTACCTATAAAAACTAATTTTAATAACAAGTTGACTTTTGTATGAATCACTAATCAATGATAACGGTTGTTGAATTCAAATGGGAATACTCTTTGTTCCAATTATGTAAATATAAAATGTAATTGTTTATAGAGGCTTCTACTAAATATCTTCATCCCCGTATAATCAATGTACTTTTATCATGTCTAACCTTCTTTTCAATTGTAATGAATAGACCTCATCACTCTTGTTATATGGCTTCATTATTTCTAAACTTCTCTTTGACATTTTGTTATCTACAAATCTTCTCTAATAATAATATACGCATATGAAAGAAGATCTGATTACAAAGGATTACATGAGAATCTAAAGGATAAGAATTAATGAAAATGATTTCCAAATCTTCTAAATTTGAGCCCAGAGGGGTTGGATGTAAATTTCGGGCATCACCGAAAACCGGTTCACCCTTCTCCTCTCGTAGTTTTATTATTACTGTAAGAGAGTGACTAATTACTTCCTCGTGTCACCCTTTCCTCCAAGGCAGAGACTCTACTAAAATTCTAAAATAGCAGAACGAGATTCTTTCCCTGCGGCTCAAAGTTAGAAGAGCTGATATATGAAGTGCTATGCTTACTACAATTAGATCCCTTAGGGTGATGTGTGTTGGTGTTAACTTAACTTATTTCATTACCAGTAACTATATAGAAGGGGAAGAGTTAAAGTGTATGAAAATCTATTACATGAAAACGCAGCCTCTGCTTAATCTGAACTATCAAAATATTTAAATTTGCAACCCTAAAGCGTCCAAGGGGTTGGACAGATTTTCATATACCATTGTAAATGTTATCTTAAATTCTTAATGAACGCTTTTTGCTACTAAATTAAATAAATCATTTTTCAAAATGATTTGTATTGAATTTTTAAAAAAAGTTTGATATAATCTTATTTAGGTTGAACTATTAGAAATTGATGTATAATTCTAATTAATTTATTAGTCTTTCAACTGGATCTGGAATTAAGAAACATGGATCATTCTCGACATTCTCGAGAGATTGACGAAGCATATGGCATAATAGACAAACTTGCAAAGTATATTGAACGATTAGAAAATTCCCTTACAACTCTCGGCTATACAGAAATGCTACAGAATCTCAGAGATGATTTTAATAAAGAAGATCAAGCAAATATAGGTTTATTGAATAAAATATTTTAAAAAGCAAATCATTCCTGGAGAAAAACAATTTAAGCAGTTAATATTATTTCAAAACTTTAGAGACACAAAACATAGATGAGACTGAAACAAATCCGATGCTGATTCAAAATGCAAGGCATCTTCTACATACTATAATTGAATATTTGATTTATAAAACTTTTAAAACATAAAAGTTTGATTTAATACAATTAAATTATTTAATTAGATTGTGGAAAACGTATGTGAATACTTACATTTTCAAGCTCTACAGTCCCTCCGATTGGTTCATCCTTGTTGGGACAAAGCTATAATGACACCCAAGCGACTGCAAAATACGAGAATGGTTATGAAATTCTCAACCTCTAACCCTAACGATCCGAATGGAACGAAAACTTTAAAGCGGCTGCTTGCAACATATCCTATTGAGACAACAGATTCGGATCAAGGATCCTGTCCAGTCTCTTCTCGACCTCTTCCTAGGTCCATTTGGATATCTAAATTGGGGTCGGAAAATAACCAAGAAGAACTCCTCAAATGGTTTCAAAGTTATGGAAGAACAGTGACAAGTTTAGAGCTTGGTAATTTTTTATTTAATAAAAGCTCTCATTGTTGTACAAAGATATAAAAAAAATGTTTTTGATTCCTACAGGCAATAAAGATTCTGATTTTTCAAAAGTCCAGTCCAACCGACTCTTTCAACTTCTCGCAGAGATGCCAAACTTGGAAGAGCTTAAAATACAAGAATTTGATTTTAAAGGACCTCTTTTTGAAAGTGAACAGTTTCAGCCATTAAAAAACCTAAAAACACTTGAAATTGGTCATGGGAAGGAAATGAAAGGAACTCCTGAGGATATTAAAAACCTTCTTAAACTAACCACAGAACTGAAACGTTTAAAACTGTGGATTAAACCAAGTGAAGGCCTTGAAGATATGAAAGACAGACAGGAACATTACTTACAAATTTGTTATGAACAAGGATACCTCACAAACTTAATTGAACTCAACTTATCAAAAACCCCACTGACTTATCCAGCTCTCAAGTTATTGGAATCAGCAAAATTTACAAATCTCAAATCACTTGCCCTAGGAAGCATAAAAGAGATCCATGGTCAACCCCAAGTACCCCAGCAACCTGTGTTCACCGCTTTTTCTAACCTATTTCAAAATTTGCAACCCACTTTAGAAGAATTAAGGATAAAATCTGCAACATTTATTCTGAAATCCTTGCCTCTTATAATGTCTAATGTTCAAGTGTTGGAAATCCATGACTTTTGGCTACTCGAGCAGGATGCGGTTGACGAAAGGATGATTGGCTTCTTGTCTAAATTTCCAAATCTCAAGTCCCTAGTTTTAAATGCCCCTTCCACTATGCATATTAGATACTTACCATCTGCATTCGTTGTTTTGAACCCACAATTGTTACTGAGTAAAGCATTCCCTTCGTATCCCTTGTTTCAAATTAGTTCCTTATATAGGTTAGAATTAATTAACACACCCTTAGAACAAGAGCCTTTTCATAGACTTGTCCAGTCCTTTCCAGAGCTACGAGTGCTTATCCTAACTTCAGGTTCGTATGACGGTGGGGATCACCTCATTTGGGAATTTGGAAGTTTTCTCACCGAGTTAGCTGTAACAACTCGGCTTGAAGAACTCGACCTGCAGTTAGATTATCGATTGGGAATTGAAGATGCTGAGTCCCAGCTTAACGAAGCTATTGCAAAAAATTTCTTTAAACTGAATTGTAATGTTTTAAACAAACGTATATATTTATATGGTTAGCAGTTGACTAACTCTTAATAAAAAAATCTTCTTGTGTTACAGCTTTAAAAAGATTTAAATTCGCTTGTAAAAAACGAAAAATCAAGATTCTGGAGAAAGCAGTAACTTTGGGATTCGCTCAAGCTCCTTCCCTTAAATATTTGGAACTTCAAAAATTCACAGTAAGGGATCTAAAATTACATCCAAGAAAGAATATGGAATATTTCTTGAATTTATTTTTGTCTTTTCTAATTAGATTGAACCAGAAATTCAGTCTTTGTTCGACAGCTTAAGTGAACGAGTTCGATTAAGAGGTTGTATAGCTACGGATGAAATTTAGCCTGCCTAGTTAGTACACACATACCATATAAAAAATAACACATTTCTATCTGTTCATTTGAAAATTGGAATAAAGCAAATGCAAATCAAAAACAGTCATCATGAAACATGAAGATTTTGTTCTTAGATATGCAAACAAATAAAACAAGCAGCTGCATCAGAACAAAGGAATAAATGTCCATTTAACATTTTGTGTACAATGATGGAATTTTTATTTTATATCACTTTTATATGAGTGGGTTTCAAATTCCAAGAATTGACCCGATGTATTCTTGATCGTGTAGAGTTCAGAAATGCCTGCATGAATATAAAGATCTGCAGTATGAGTATGTAGAAGGGCGAACAAGCCAGAAGGGCTTCAAGCTTCCTTCCTGCAAGTACCGAAATGTTGTGAATACAAAGTGATGGCATATTTTATGAGGCAACCAACCCCACAGGGATCCGAATCCTTTTGTAACTCTCTGGTAAATATTCTATATGTACAATAATGTACATCATGGACAAGGAACACGTTACATAGCGGAGGAGAGGAAACCCTCCTGAAGATCTTGTAATCTCAGCGATGATGATGACTCATCTCAATCGATTCCCAAATCTCTCAGACTTTTCTTTCCATGTGCATCCAAAACCTCTATAATCTATAGATGGTTATATGGCAAAAGCCTCTGCCTTTTAGGAGAAAAGATTACGACTTTTTTGGACTAACATAAAATCCTTCCCCCATCCACACGAAGCCGATCTCAACAATTTATGTATTATGATCCCGCTTGTTGTATTATTTGTATAGGATGCCTATGTAATAATAATATATATAGTATATTATTTGAATACCCACGGAGGATCGATGCTTTGACAATTTTGACAGGAGACAAACATTGGACTCGGGTTGACTTTGCTTACCTCTCTCATTCATCATCATATATGAGACTGATTCGGTGATGACGAAGATGAAACACCCCTGTTGACATATGACATGTGGTTCGCCTCTCTGTGGCCTCCCCTTTGGCACTAATTGAATTAAACACCCACCATCACTCCCTTAAAAGCCGACCCTTCATTTAATCCCTATTGATTACTCTCTTTACACACTTTCTATACAAATCCTAAATATATATAGTAGGCAAAACCTATCAATCACAATTCACAAGCTTTGATTTCAAAACAAAACTGTATGTGGACAATTTGGTTTGGTAAAAGCTTCCAGATGGTCACTTTAATTAAGTTTTATAGTCACTGGAGAAAGTTGGAGAAAGCAGTTCAGGACAATTTGAGATTTGCTATGCCTTCTTTCTCCTCTATTGTTTCCAAATGTAAATAAAATGTATAAAACCGGAATGTTCTTTAAGAAGAATTGGAACAGAGTTCAAGTTTACGTTGAATTCTAAAACAAGGTGAAACACACATGGGTTTTGAGGACAGGCTGAAGGAGATTTAACGGAGGATATAGAGCCCCGAAGAAAGTACATGGAATTTTAACCAAGAAATCAATGGGACACGCTTGCGCCCGTTTAGGACCAATTCCTCGGGTTTTTCTTCCAAACCGGAGGAGAGTTCTACCCGAATTCGGGTATTCTACGTATCCTCAAGTATTTCCAGATCCTCTCGAGGTGCTACTCTAATTACAAGACTCAAGATCGTCTACATAGAGCCGGAGGGGAGTCAGTTAAATTGCATACTGCACTCTCAAAGTTCAAAAAACTGCACTATGATGCAGTAGGACATTTAACTATTAAGTTTAAAGGTGTTTATGGATGTGATGAAAAACTGCCGGAATCCCTCAGGAAAAAAGGCTAGGGGAATTTTTGTCATTATGATAGAAAATACTGAAAATAGAGACATTGAAATGGAATAAATGCATGGACTACTACTACTCATAACACATACATTAGAGCATCCGGTTGAGTAATCATTAGTTCTAGGGAATAATAGCCGATAATATTGTATAAGTTCCGCTTCACCTGTTCAAACTATTCTGTCGTCCTTGAATCATTCTGGGTAATAATCCCTGTTCAAACTCAGTTCAAGTTCACAAGAAAACTGAAAGTTATTAGTAGGGTAGACTGGGGTGCTTTCATATGTACATATAAAAAGAAACCCTTCCAAAGTTCCAAAAGAAATACTACCTAATAATATGTATGTATAATATAAGGTTGGTATAACCCCACCCTTTGCTTTAGAAGTGCCTAATTAATTCTGTAAACTCTGTGAAGGTATCAAAGTTGGAAAGAGTATCCATTCAGTTTGCATGTGAAATGCATGCTTGCATGTCTCTAGACTCTAGCATGACATGACAGATCAATAGACATCATCAATAAGTTAAATCCCAGCCAAACTAAATGAATCTTTTAGTTCTTCCATTTCTAAACTTTTATTAATCCACAGTACATTTATCATTACATGCAGAATAACAGTTTTTAATTTTTAAAACTATGAGTTTTAGTTATAGACATGATAAAATTAGTTTAGCTTGGACATGATTACATTTACTAACACTTTTTGATTATTCCATTCAATGGATAAGACCCAATGCCGGCAAGTTTGGCTAAAACGACGTGGTAACTTTCCCTAATTTACAAAAAAGACTTTTGGACAGAGCGTGAGTACAATAGGTTTTGAGTGAAATAGTATACTGGAAAGCTATTAGCTAAGATCAACTATAACCCGATAATATCGATTGATTTGTAATCTATAAATGATCGGGTACAGGGATTTCAGATAAACTCGATTATTTTCTTTGTGGTCGTTCTCAAAAACTAAAATGAAACCCCTGTATAATTTAAAATACTTGCGTGTGGCTAATATCATCATCCTACATTTAAACCTGAAATTGCGAACGGTTACATTACATATATAGAGATTCATAAAATAGAAATCACATCTTTACACTTTAAGGCCCAAAATTTTGGTTCCATGTTCTTATACTATTCTTTCGAAATTATTACTGTTCAACAAGATATATTGTCTATACATGCTTTGAAGTTTACTTCCTAGGAACATTTTTAATACTAGGATGTATAGCACCTACGTAGAGCTGCTACCATGAAATGAGCTCAGATTAAGCCCGTATTACATAACTGGTGCTCCACCAGCTGGGGGGAAGTTATCAGGACCCTTATCTCCGGGTGGACCTTGTTTCTTGTTTATATGCTCCTTCAAAACCATCTTTGCTGTCGTTTTCACACCCTTCTTCATCACTGCCTTTGGAGCTGCAAAATAAATATCACCAGAGTTAGAAATTACCACTTAGAATTATTGATGGTCTATTCTCTCTCAATAACTGTCACACCAAACAAGCATGTTACTTTTAAGGACAATTTTTTCAATTGATACTAGTTTTTACGAATGAATTTTTTAACTGATATGTTCAATATTTAACTATTTGTAATAAAAAAACAGATGTGTTACCTAGATTTTTGGTATTCCAAGCCGTAAGAGCTGCGTTTCCGGCAGTTGCTGCAGTGTCTGTAGCAAATTCTCCAGCCTCGGTTCCATACCTTTAATTAGTACAAGTAATGGATATCAAATATGAATTATGCAGAAATTAATAGACATTAATATAATTAATATGTGGAAGCCTTACCGATGCTCTACAATTTGGACAGTATTGTTGGATATACTTTTCACCAAAGTTTTAGCTGCATTTTCCAAGCCAAAGTATACCGTACCGACTCCATAAACAGCTCCAGATGTTACTTCCAAAACTTGATCAACTTTTTGAGAAGCATCAGTTTCATCATGAGCCACTGTTTTCTCTAAGAATTTTGTTGAAGCTTTGTGAACGTGCGGAGCCAAGTGTCTTCCCAAAGCTACAGTAGCGTGACCAATCTGAGTGACTGTAAATGAAAAGTCAAAGTTGAATCAGAAGTGCATTTATTTCTTTAAATAACTGTCCAACAAATTCGTAAAATTTATACTTACCGACAAATCCGCTAACTTTAACTGCTTTTCCAGTGACTGTCTTGGCTGTTTTCATTCCTTTTCGATATTCAGGTTTGATTGTAGAAGTTTCCTTGGCTGGATCTATTCTACTCTGTAAGAAAGCCGCCCCTTTATCAATGTATCCAGACGTTTTCGTTGCACCATACATAAGTCCTCTAGACACAGCATCAGCTCCTGGTTTTTTGTAATTCAAAAATAGTCAGTACATCAACTTTGTATATTGTTCCACAAGCTACGACATTACACCACGGATACCGTACACATTTACCACTACTATTTAGATATCCTAAATACTGCCTGGCAAAAGCCAACGAAACAAGCCAAAAATTACAGAACGGTTTAACAGAACTTTACTAAAGCGTGATATACTGCATGTTCGAAATGGAATTAATTAAACGTAGGAATCAATTTACCATCACCGGATTATATAGTCCATTACTTAAATGAATCAAAGAACAACACATAAAATCAGTACATGAATGATTATGCTCATATTGTGTTTTATGTATGATAATGATTAGTGATGTTATCTGGTATTATATTGTGCTCAATCAGAATTGAATGTGTAGTTAGGTATGTTTAAAGCGCAACAAGGCAAAAGCAGAATTTCACACCTGTCATCAAACCTTCAGCTATTTTGGTACTCAATCGTCTGTCACTGGGTATAGGTGCAACCGAAGGAATTGAAGGTCTCGGAGGGATCTCGGGTGCTATTTTCGCTTTTGGTGACACTGGTGACTCAGGTTTAGTTGGTTCGGGAAAGTGTTGAAACCCAAGTAACTGTAGCAAAACGTCTTCAAATGCTTGTCTATGTTCTGCAGAAATATTTTCAGGAAGAAGTAGACCCACATACGAACCTAATAAGAAACAGAAGACTAAATAAAAATCAAAACTCGAAGTCGGATTAAAAGAAGAGAAACTGAGAATAAACAATTACCTGGAACGGTAGTAGTTAGATCTGGAAACATGTATATTCCTTCCGAAGATCGAAACACTGGAGAATGGCTCGGTATCAAAGGGTACGTCCAGTCTCCTACTTGAAGAAACGCTGGAACACTGGCTGTCACTATCCCTATTGCACCTCCTTCTATAATACAACGAAGTCAAACTATTTGTAACAAATCAATTCTTACATCACAAGAAATCAAAAGTTAAAAAAATATGTACCTTGCTCCATCACAACAAGTCGGAGAAAAGAAGGATATGTCGGAGCTGAAACATTATCCTCCGCACTGATGAAATAAATCTGTACATTTTCCGGAATGCTGTAGACTTCTTTGGCATTAATAGGAAGAGGATTAGCCATCGTGGACTGCTCATTAGAGATTTCATTCAGAACGGCTGTAAGATTACAATAAGGATTTAACAACCCTTCACCCGGATTAGCAATTTCGGAATAAGCCGGAGGTAAATCCATGCCAGAGGCTCCATTTTCTGTGCCTGCAGAAGGGCCTTGTAAATATTCATCCATAGCATCCGTACTACTTCCTTGAAGATCACTAACTCTTTCCAATATCTCTTTCCTCGTCATTCGAATTTTAAGGGTCAGTTCATCAATTCGATTCACTTCTTCTGTGGGGAATCCACCCTGATGGGCTAAGGCAACCGCGTCGTCAATAAAGAGCAAAGCCTTCTCATAAGCTTTGAAAGCTTGTTCTTTTAACCCATCAGCGTCCAAGTTCTGTCCCTGCAGGGTGGAATCATAGGCTGATTTATAAAATCTATGAAACTGAGCTGCACGACCTTCTTCAACATTTGTCGGAGTGAGTAAAACCCCTTCTACTTCTGGTGGGGGTAATGGTGCTGCAGGTCGTCTATTTCTTGGGGCTGGAACTGGTGGTCTGTCCATTCTAGAAATAAAAATTACAAACTAACTCTGTATAAATAATTGGATGGATAATAAATAAGAGAGATTTGCTATTTAATTTAAAAATTATGACGATACCTTCTAGAAATGACGAATGAATTTGTGTATGTGTCACTCAGAGTCTACTGCAGTGGGTGTGGACTGCAGATGGACTCGTGGAATAATAGCCAGTCAAAAACAAGGTCACACAAAAAGCAGTAAAAAACAGCCCCGAGTTCTCCAACTTAAATCCACCCCTGGTTACAATCACTTACTGAGAAAGTTAGGTAAGGGATTAAATTAAATACTGAATGAATGGAAATGAGAGAGAGAGAGAAGTTTGCAACGTAATCCACTTCCTAGGACGATGTCAATCTAACTATGAACTACATCAACTTTTGACTTCCGGAAGAGAAAGTTATGACTTATTTTTTCATTTGAATGTAGTTGGTTGTTGGATTTTGCTCTGTGCTTTTATTCTTTTGCCCCGACTTTCAATTGCTTTTTCATGAAAACTTTTTTTGTTTGCAAAAAAATGCTTTCGAAACTATGATAGTTAATTCACATGATAGTAATATCATAATATATGACTGGATATTGTATAGAGAATTTGAGATATTGTACAAAAACCGTAAGAAAAACAGGGAAACACAAAAAAATGCATTTGTACCTTTAAAAATTGTTAAGAAGATTAAAAAAATTGGTGAAAGTTGTACTTTCTCCACTGTACTATATGGATAGACTGTATGAATTTCACTCATACAGCACAGCGTATGGAATGTATGGATGGAACTTTTCTATCACACATTCCAACATTCCATACGCTCTGTATGTCTATCATTCATCATTCATGAGAAAGTACAACTTTCACTAATTTTTTAATTTTCTTAATGGACACTACACTGCCAAAAAAATCAAGCGCCCTCAAGGAAATATGTTTCCATTATGTCGAAATTCAACAATTACGTTTAAAAGCTATCAAAATTTTAAAGAAATATAAAAAAGCGTCTTAACAAAAATTTGAATATCCTTAGCCTAACCTAAACACAAATTATCTAAAAAAATAATGAGAAGGGGGGACCCTGTGCCTGACCCATTTTAACATTTTAAGGCGAATTTAAATGTGCCATTTTTACGATAGCGAGGTCGACAGAATTATTGACGAATACCGCAGAGAAACGCACAAAATTTTACTCGTTTATAAAAAGTGAAGTCTGAGTTAATGACTTAGAACCATCGGCCTTGAACAGTATCTTCATTTCGAAACCTCCAGTTAAAAGCAGGGAGCCGATTTCAACCATGGCGCACATGGAGCTTTCTGCTATGCTTAACTTAGACAAGGCAACGAAATTACTAGTACGCCAAGGGGGGCTAGTACCCATCACAACTTTTGGAGGCGACTTCATTTACTTTTCATTCAATTTGTGACATTTTGTGAGTAAATTGCTTTCAGCGTCTGATATTTTCTAATACCCACAAAACAACAGAAAAACACGAAAATTAAGTTTGTATGTACCTCTAGAAAATGTTTTAAATTATATCTTGATTTTTTTTTTACATTGAATGTAAAATGGTAAACTGATGATGGGTGCAAGTTTGAAAGACTTTCTTCTTTAAAATAGTTAGTGAAAGGCAAACTCTCACCATTTTTTTTAAATTTTCATAATGGAGGGCCAATGAAGGCTACATTGCCAAATACATCGAGCGCCCTCAAGGAAACCCCCTAAATTCTGCATCCATCATGACGAAATTCGACAACTAAGTTAAAAAAAAAAATATGTGTAAATTTAAAAAAAGTTCATAAATTCATAATAGATACTAATAGTAATAAATATAACGTGATGTCGATACAAACCTATTAACGCAATAATTATTCTTAACAGAATAATTGTTCCAGAACATTATATAATGTTCCAAGGAACTTTCCATCCACACACTACAGTGCAGAACATTCCACACATTCCACACATTCCAACATTCCACCCATACACTACAGTACAGAGTTAATGGAATGTATGCATGGAATGTGTGGAATGTTCCTTCCATGCATACACACGCTCTGTAGTGGAATTAAGTTTATAAAAACCTCCAGTACAGCTTTGCATAGCCCGAGCCAGAATTTATTACAATATTGGCTTTTTATACCCACGTTTAAATCTGGTAGACTAACATGTATAGCGACGATTTGATTTTTTTTACAAATCTAACTTGCTTACATTATTTAGGCAACTAAACTAATAATCATACAAAATTTTAACTATCAAGTCCGACTATGAAAAACCCGTGGTGGCTATCCCATAGGGTCACTCTGAACAAGAATTTTGGAAGTCTATATTTGTATTCGATATTGAGAACCCCCACCTAACAAAAAATTCAGTGTCCTACCACATTGTTTCAAAAACCCGAAGGGGTGGCCCCTTGGGGTCACTTCAAATCTTACAAACCTAACTTTCTATTTCATATTTACGGATTATAAGCTACCCCTATGCAAAATCTCAAGTTTGCATGTCTTTCTTAAAACGGTTTTCAAAATTAAGTTGAAATCCCATAGCAACTATACCAAATTTTATCCCCCACGGGTCAACCCCTCAACCGATTTTGCCCATCTTCGAACTTAGCCTTCATATTGACCCAATGCACTTGTGTGCCAAATTTCAAGTCAATCTGACAAGTTTGAAGAGAGTTATCGTGCCGACAGACAGACACACAGACATGATGGGTACATAAGCCCCGGCTCGGGCTAAAAAGGGGATATTTTGTCCGAAAATTCCGTAGTTTTATCAAAAAATATTACGCATCGTTTATCCAAATTATGCAAATCATACTATAAATTCCCCAAATACAAGTGCACCTTTTTTTAAATGGAATTTGTTTAAAAAAAATTACAGACTTTTGTATTTGCATTTTTTGTCACGGTTTTTGGCAATTATCTTCAAAACTCTAATTACAAATTCCAATATTAAACTACCAGTCAATAGATCTGAAAATGTTATAAATATTTTTAACTTCACATATCAATTAAAAAATGTTAGTTCTTTGTTCAGAAAGATTACACATATTTTGTTGAGGTAAGTTGAGAAATCATGTTTAATTCTCAACCCCGGGAAATAGAACGACTATTTTTTTTAGTCCGACTTTTTTTGGAAATGAAATCTCGCGATCTCGTCGATTTCTTTTCCAGAAAGAGTTGTGAATTTGAAAATACATAAGAGAGAAGATGTGGGCATTTGCGAAGAAGGCAGCGTCGACATCCCTCAAAGTTGGTGCAGGTTGTGTCAAATGGGGTATTATTCTTCATTGTACTCTGGAATACCTCGGAGATTTTGTGATCGTAAGTCTCGACAAATCTTTTCTGCTAAAATGTCTTCTAAATAATGAATAATGTGTAATGACTGATTTAAAAATGTATTTTGTAGTGTTCGGGACCAAGCATGGAGCCTAGCATAAGGAATCACGACATCCTACTTACTGAACATGTATCACCACGGATGGGGAAGTTAAACAGAGGAGATATCATCGTAGCAAGGTCGCCGAATAACCCTTGTCAGTATATTTGCAAAAGAGTCGTTGCTCTCCCAGGTGACCACCTCCTTCAGACTGATGGCAATCTAAAGCACGTAAGAAATCAAATACTCTTCAACTATATTTATTATATGCGATTGATTGAGGAGAGAAAACTAACGACTAATCTGTATTAATTAACTGATTGCTTTTTTAACATGCTTTCGCTTGTGGAATAGGCTAAGGATGTCAAAGTATTTAACAAAACTTGTTGTTGCTTATATTTGTTTTTAAATTCAAAATGAGTAGAGACTTAAAATAACTGTTACTTTGTTTCAGATCCCTAAAGGGCATATTTGGATTGAAGGGGACAATTCTCCAAACTCTACAGACTCTAGAATGTACGGACCCATCCCCATAGGACTGGTACGAGGTCGAGCTGTTCTGCGTTTATGGCCTTTACCTGATGCGAAATTTCTGCTACCACCTGGACGATATAACAGCACTTAGCCAGTATATGATATCATAGTTTTAGTCGCTAATCGGTATTTAATTAAACGGACTTGAGTGTTTCAATATGATTCTAGTCAATCCAAATTTTCATTTGTATTACAATAACTATGTGTAACACCGCAATCCTACTGCTAGTGAAGTACATTATTGTCCCTAATCTTAGAAATATCTTATTTTTACTCTGTATAAATATTTTCACATGGGATGATTGTATTTTGTAATTGTTATTTATTGACCCTGGCTGCATCTTCTGGTCTCATGGTTCCAAGAACACGGTGGCCCATAGTAATTCTAAGCAATGAATTAGTGATAATTATAAATGGGAATGGTAATAGATCTTCTTCTAATCGTCTTTCCCTTGAGCTGAATCTAATCAACACCTTCCAATAAGAATCTCAATCCTAAAGAATTCCTCCTTCTAAAATGTAGTAGCAACAATTATTTATCACTTGATTAGGCATATAGATGATCTTAGGGGTGATAATTTTATGCAAATAGTCGCATAATATATTCAGTGGATTGTATATAAAATATAAAAACTAGACGACAGATGTTTATTATCCAGTTGTATACACGTTAACAATTTTAATTTTTGAACTAGAAGCAAAAACATCAAGATATGACAGGAACTACACACAGTAGTATACAGAGATACAAAAAATTTGACCGATTCATATTGAGCAAAAAAACACGGAAAGATACATAGGCATTTTAGCTTGATTAAACATATAAGGATTAGTGAGAATTGCGAGATGCATCAGGAGCATTCGTGTCTGGTTTCTCTTTTGGTGGTTCCCGAGGATTCGGATAAATAAGGAGAATTTCATCGGGTAGGAAACTTCCGGAGCCTTGACGAATATCAACACCCACAGGAAGGGAATTTTCGTCGTTAATAGTTATTATATTCGACGGGAGTACGTGGATGGAACGATGTTCATTCCTCGCAGAGTCGTCGTACTGTAAGAAAATTCACAATAAATTAACAAATCTCATTTAAATGCATAATTAACTCGATTTAGTATGAATTTTTGCTGACTAGTACCATGTTTCCAGGAACAAATTGATTCTGTATGTCCACTGAATCCATGGAATCTCTAGTCCTTAGACGTCCGCAACAACTATTGGTAATACATGCTTGCATTGACGATGGGCATGCGAGCAAGCAAACCGAATTGTTCGGGTTCAAAAAGTCTGGATATTGCTGTAAATGGAATTAAATTCAAATTTGGGGCTTTCGATTGATTTAGAAATAAACTACTGCGTATTTAAAATCAAATCAATTACCTCATCGAATTCCGGTTGGATTGTTGTGTGATGGATTCCTTCGTTGTGGAAAAATACTTTGACTTTCTCAGCGATTTCAATATAATCGGCCAAATCATGACACCTAAAGAACAAACAATGTCATTCATTATTATTATTCAGGACTAAGTTTCTCAAAAAAATTATGATTTCTCGTTTACAAAGCGCAACTTACCGGATGTGAGCAGAGGCTATTATTTTATCGTTAGCTAGTTGCCAAACATGAAATTCATGAACAGCAATAACACCTTCGACCTCAGCAATCAATCTTCGTTCAAGCTCGTCCACCTAAAATCCAACATTGTTTATTTTAGAAGAAAAAAAACCGAGTCAAATGAAAATTAAATATGTACCTGAATATAAGATGGAACGGTCTGCAATAGTATCATCGCGGACTCTTGCACTAAAAATAATATTCACGCTCGTAAATCACCATAAAATTTGATAATAAAGTTCATTGTCAAGTACTTACAAAGTGGCCACACAGATGACAAAATGAGGATGACCATAATAACACTTAGCAAGGGATCAACATACAGTTTCCAACTCCAGTTTGTCAGCCAAATTACTAATGCAGAAATTATCACGATAACTGATCCTAACGCGTCTGCTAGCAAATACAAGCAGACTCCACGGATATTCATCTAAAATCAGAACATACTTTAGACTAGCAATATTAAATTGTAAATAACGACAAGATTATCATCACAATTAATCACCTTAGAAGAGCTAGCTGGTTGCAGTTCCGTTGGAACAGGTGGTGCATTATTGACCGGCACGTTGGCATCCCTTGTTACTATTTGAATTACTCGAGTTTGATGCTGGGGAATTCGGTGATGATGAGTATGTCCACCCTTGCGATGATGATCTGTAGACCAAGGATAAATTCGTCACAAATCAAAAAACCCACTAACACAGTTTCCTGTTTAATTAAAAATGTAAACTTACATATAAACATGCAGAGACCAGTGAGATTAAGGACAAGCCCGATAACTCCAACGACTAATATCAATACCGGATTCTGAATTTCTTCAACGTTTATAAACCTGAAGAAAGAAAACCATACAGTAAGTAAAAGTAAGTTTGGATCAGTAAATGATGACACATTATAATTTGTTACCGCTTGATAGCAGCTATCAGAATTGAAAAACACAGAGCGACCAAGAAGATTGCGTTTACCAATGCTCCCAGAACCTCGGCTCGCGCCCAACCGAAAGTTACCCTTGACCATTTCTTTCGAGAGACCTGAAAGCAAAGCATAATATCAATTATAATCATTCTTGAATGTATAATAACAATGCAAACTATTACAAATTACTTACCTGAATGGAACCAAAAGCTACGAGGAGAGCAGCAACGTCGCTCATCATGTGAAAGCTATCTGCCATCAGAGTGGTAGAGTTAGTCTTGTATCCGATGATAATCTCGACTAGGAAAAAGATAAAAGTTATAGCCAAGATCACCAATAGCTTCAGCTGGTCGGCTCTCGAGTACTCCGGGTCAGGTTGCTGACCTGTAAAGCATAGAATCAGAACCATATTTCAAACAATTGAGTTTCCATAATACTTTTACACATAGTGCATAATAGAGACTTACAGGGTGGAACTGGTGGAAGCTCCCGGACGTGTCGCCTCACGGTGTTGACGCTTTTGGCAGGGTGGGTAATAGTTCGTTCTATTAAAGCCTTGTACGCTGCTGCACTCTCCAGACTCAATTGCCTACGCCTTGCTTGTTTTTCTAACGCTTTCTCTCGCTGCTCCTCCGTTCCTAGGAGGACTCCGAATTTCAAAAAAGTTCGCTCTGCATAATATTCCATAGTACAGGAGAATCTAATCGTCTTCTTGTGATCAAGGGAACTGGAGCTAGGTACTTGTCCCCTTAACTTGTAGGAAATTCGAAATTTACTTGCGGAAAATCGTGAAAATCAAGGAAGAGCCCGGAAAAGGAAGCTGATTTTCACAGAGAGACAAGAGAGTGACTGACTGCAAGACAGAGAAAACTCAGACAGAGAAAACCAAAAGTTCAGAGGAGAATTTTCGCTGCTCAAGAGTTGCCTCGAAATGTGAGCGGGAAGTATGAACTGAATAATTGTTGCCACGAGTTCATTTTCAATTCTCTTTTCCTCATACATCATAGATTCCCTCCACTTTGGATTTATTTTTTTGTGAGATTCCTTCTCTCGATTCATTCTCTCGGATCTTATCCTGATTGATAGGTGATTATCCTTTTGCTGTATTGCGGAGATGGAAGACACGAAGGAAGAAGATAAGCTACGGAACGAAATGCCGGAATTAGAATCAGAACCACCAACTCAGGATGGAGCTGCCCCTGATAAACCTGCTGCTAACCCTGCTGACCCTGCTGACCCTGCTGAACCTGCTAACCCTGCTGAACCTGCTAACCCTGCTGAACCTGCTAACCCTGCTAACCCTGCTGAACCTGCTAACCCTGCTGAACCTGCTAACCTTGCTGACGTTCTGCCAGAAGGAAGCGATTTGGCGCTTACTGTTTCCCCTGAAGGTAAGAGTACATTTTGTTATCATTTTATGATGTTTTGAATATATGAAAATTTCAAAAATTCCATCGTGAGCCCTATATGAGATTTCAGATAGCTTCATAGCATAGCTACACAGTGTATTTCCTATAGTTACACAGCATATAGCTACTAAGCTAGGGTAATAAAGTAATAAAGGGTAAGGATTTTTTGAAGTTGAGTTTTTAACACCCCATTATTAAGTACACCCCTCTCAGTAACCTAACGTGACCTATGTTTTCCCCTTTCATTATTCCCTAGTCGATATAATTGACTGAGCTCATGAAAAAATGAAGCTATGTCGATAGTCACTGCTTGCTGATATCGCAACCAAATTCCATAGAAAGTAGTGACAGGTATCAGTTACCCCGTCGACTAATTTGACGATTTGATGCCTTTGGTGACAGGGTGAGGTTTAGGTTACTTTCTCATTCTGCAGTTAGGAATAATAGTAAATCATGCGAGATAGATTAGTTAAGACTAGAACGGCTGAAACTGCATTTAAATAAATTAAACATGTTTAGTAGCACTTAGAATCAGTAGTACTCTCAATTGTCAGAATAATCTCAATTGCTATTTATGATTTGTTGTTGTTGTTATTAGGGGGATTGAGGAAAGATAATGGAAAATTATAAATAGATCTATTTTTTCGACATAAATAATTATCATCATCACATCACGCATACAATAAACGTGAGTATTTGTTTCCTTATTTATTATTCTACATCAGTCATAGAGGAACTTTTGGTTTTGTTTGCATGTGCATTTTGATATGGATATGTTCTGTGTGGGCTGATGTTATGTGAATCTGGCTTCTTTTCCCACGTACCATTTGAACTTTTTTGAAGTATCGATAAGCAAACTGGGTCTTTGGATCGATAAGCTCCCACACTTGATGTGGATGTGTGTGTCCTAGAAATTAGAAGGAAATTAGTTCAAAAATTCTCAGTATTTTTCATAGTCTTCCTCAAAATAGTTAACAACGTTCTTCTTTTATCATTTCCAAGATTTTTTTTCGATCTGTCATTCCATCCACCTCTTTGATTCATCACATCATCTTGGTTGGGCAGAGAGAGGAAATATTACAAGTAGAAGATTAGGAGTGGACTGTGACGAGAAGGTTGAAGGTAGCAGAAAAGTTCATGTTCAATCAAAAGGGTTTGTTGTCTGGGTGTCTCTAATCATAATTTGTAATCATATTTACAATTTATACCGTTTTTCTAAGTAATAGTAATCATAGAATTGAACACAGTTGGGCTGTTCTCCCTGCTCTTGTCTGTCGTCGTGTCTCTTCTCTAGAGAGTTCATTCATAATAGTGTCTGTGGTGTGTAGTTGTTTTAAATTCGTTTAACTACTTAATTAGTAACTGTGTGTCGTTGTTACATTGTTCTGTTCTATAGTTGATAGTCAATTGTCCGCCGTTACTCTTGCTATTGTTTGTAATTGGTATTTGGTTTGTAATCCTTGGGATTGTTTGACATCTTCCACTAACAAAGATGTTTAAGAACGAAAAGACAAGTGGTGAGGAGGTTATCATAATCAACCGACCTTACCTACAACAACCCCTTGTGATTTCAAATAATGATAGAGAAGATTCGGGTGTGTTGATGGGGTCTGGTGAAGATGGAGGGGGCGGGGGGCTTGGGAATGACCCCAGAAGGAAGTATGTTGAGAGGAGACGGGTTCGAAAACTCTCGTCATCATCTTCCTTTGATTCCAATTCTTTGCTTAAAACAGGTTTGAAATCCAACAAGTACAGATCATTCACATTTTATTATTATAAAGGTTATCCAGGGTGGCTTTAATTTTGAGGATATAAGCTACTAATGGACTTTAATTGCTGGTTATCATCATTATTCACATTATCAGCTCATGTTCTTCTGGCCATAATTTATTATGATTCATTGCATCGACTCTCCTGTCCTCTGATTCATAGTTTGTTTTTTGCTCAGAATCAACAGAGCTCTAAGTATATATCATTAGTACTGTTTATATAAAGCACATAAATTCTTAGAACACTCTGGGCTATTATTATGGATGTCCGTATGCAAAACCCATGAAAAACACTTTGGAATTTCAGAAGTAGGATAGAATTGCATGACTTACGTAGGCCCTAATATTGATTTCGCATGGACAAACGAATTTATCAGAAAGAAAATTTCACGGCTTAAATAGCTTCTAGTAAGTTGAACGGGGTTCACTGTCCTTGACGACCGGTATTTTTTTCGCTGCACTTCCTTTTTATGTACTACTACCTGTGATTCTAAGCTTTGTAAATTACATATCGTAACACATCTTGCTTATTAAATGCCTCGACACGATCGATATTTATTAATAGTTCTATAAATCCCTTTTCAAAAATATTTTAACTTGGGTGTTTAGTGCCACTTATTAGTAAGTAGCCAGTAGTAAGGGTTAGAGACTTAAGGCCATGTCGATCTGCAAGAAATAATAATACCCGTCGAATTAGAATGTATTGTTTGCAATGAATAGATTATCATATGAATAGTTTTCCTTACTACATAACTTGCTATTGTAATAGTTTCAATAGAAAGTTGTTTTCAGTTGATTACACAATGCAAATTGCAAGGAATTCACAATGATTTGTTTTATAAAAAGGTATGGATGAAAAATCTTTGAATTGATTTTCAAAAATAAGAAATCAGTTTTCAGGATGTAGGCAGGGTGTATGGAAAATTTAATTGATTTATTAGTGTAGATCGTTATCGGGAGTATTAATTTGCCAGGCGTTATGAATATGAATAATTAGAACGGTGCTGGTGCACAAAATACATATGACATCGGATAACAATTCGTCTGAATTGGTAGTCGTTCTTTATGAATTATTCAGCGTTTCTATTTCTGACTTTTTTAATCGATGGTGTGCTATAAAATACGGAGTTTTATCTGATTTTTTAATTAATTTTCTGTGCATGAGAACGGCAGTCAACGCTCCTATAAAGTTTGTGGTTGGTCTATGTTTGTTAGTCGTTGGATGTTGAATGTGGGTTAAAATTCAGTTTGGATTGAATTACGTTTTTAAACTTATCTTTGGATTTTTTTTCTATAGGAAAAGAAGCCAACATGGGAAACGCCAACGCGAACAGATCTAAACTAGTGGCGATGTTCACCCTAACGTTCGGGTTCTTTTTGGTGGAAATCGTCGTCGGTTATCTTACAAATTCGATGGCTTTGGTAGCGGATAGTTTTCATATGCTGAGTGACGTAGCTGCTCTTGTAGTTGCCTTTATTTCTGTGAAGGTAGTCGATTATATTAATTTTTTTTTTATTATTCATATATTTATTTTTATTTTTTCTGGTTTCAGATGTCACCGAAAAAATGGTCAAAGAATACGTTTGGCTGGGCCAGAGCCGAGGTTCTGGGAGCCTTGGTTAATGCCGTCTTTCTGGTCGCTCTGTGCTTCTCGATCTTAGTGGAGTCTATAAAACGGTACTAGGATTTTAAAATGAACACATTTTAAAATTATCATTTACTAATCCATACTTACTTTTACTTACTGTATGCTGTTCTTTCTTCAGGTTCATTCACGTTGAACAAATTGATGATCCCGTATTAATCTTAGTCGTTGGAGTTATCGGGCTTTTTGTTAATCTTATCGGCCTCTGCTTGTTTCGACGTAAGTTTACATTTTAAATTAAACAGGAAATTATGTTGGTGGGTTTTTTGTGACCTATTTATCCTTGGTCTACAGATCATCATGGCGGGGGAGGACATTCGCATCATCACCACACCATCAAACATCAAAGTCGTTTGACTCGAATGGTAGCCACTGATGACAATGAGAACGACGAACGAGTAACTTCACCTGCGAATGCACCTCCAGCACCGCCTGTTCCAACGGAACTACAACCAGCTAGCTCTTCTCAGGTGATTAATTGTGATGATAATCTTGTCGTTAATTACGCTTAAATCTTGGTTGTCTAACGAAAAATATGTTTTGATTTTAGATGAATATGCGCGGAGTCTTTTTACATTTATTGGCAGACGCGTTAGGATCGGTTATCGTGATAATTTCTGCATTGATTATCTGGCAGACAAACTGGAGTTGGAAACTGTATGTGGATCCCTTGCTAAGTGTTATTATGGTCATAATCATTTTGTCATCTGTGTGGCCACTTTGTAAGTACTTGCTCGATAACTTTGTTATCCAATTTATAGTGATTCACGAATTTGAATATTATTTTTAGTGCAAGAGTCCGCGATGATACTTTTACAGACCGTTCCAACTCACATTCAGGTACACATATTCGATTTCTACCAATATTCTAAGCATTTTTTTTGGAAATAGCAGTAACTGTTTTGTATTCGGATTTAGATTGACGAGCTGCAACGAAAACTGATTGCTGAGGTCGAAGGTGTTATTGCTGTTCATGAATTTCACATTTGGCAACTGGCAGGTGATCGAATTATAGCCTCTGCTCACATCCGGTAAGTTGCGCTTTGTAAACGAGAAATTATAATTTTTTGAGAAACTTAGTCCTGAATAATAATAATGAATGACATTTTTTGTTTTTTAGGTGTCGTAATTTGGCCGATTATATTCGAATTGCTGAGAAAGTCAAAACATTTTTCCACGACGAAGGCATCCACTCCACAACAATTCAACCAGAATTCGTGGAGGTAATTAGCCTTGTTGTAAATAGTTTTAAATAATTTTAAAGTAGTTTGTTCGTAAATCACAAATATGAACATGATTATATTTACAGCAATATCCCGACATACTAAACCCAGACAACTCGGATTGCTTCCTCTCCTGCCCAGAGTCAACGGAAACCACATGTGTTACCAATACATGTTGCGGACATCAGCGGACTAGTAATTTAGATTCAGTCGACATCCCGGAGGAATTTGAAGGCGGAAACTTGTTACTAGTCAGCAATAATTCATGCTAACTCAGAGTTAATTAGGGGGTTAATTAGGCATTTAAAGGAAATTTATTAATTTATTGTGACTTTTTCCACAGTCCGACGATACTGATAGGAACGGTGACAATGCTTCCCTCCACCTACTCTACTCTAATATTATATCCCTGAATTCGGATGATTCCCTTCCTGTGGGTCTCGACAGCCCTCGAGGCTCCGGAACCTTCCTTCCAACCGAAGTCCTTCTTATTCCTCCTCCGAATCCTCAGGAACCACCAAAAGAGAAACCAGACACGAATGCTCCTGATGTATCCCGTAATTCTCGCTAACCCTTTATGTTTCAATCAAGGTCCAATGTACCGATGTATCTTTCAATATTTCCGTAAACTCATGTTTTTTTTCTGTCCAGTGAATCGATCAAATTTTGCAGTAGGTTTAGTCGATTTTTTTTGTTGATCTATATACTACTGTGTGTAGTAGTTCCTGTCACAGATCTTAATAATATTAACTTTAGCAGTACATTGTTTTGCTTCTAGTCTGAAAATTAAAGTTATTAACATATTTACTACTGGGAAATAGGCATCTGTCGTCTAGTCTTTGTACACAACCGACCGAATAAGTTATGTGACTATTTGCCTAAAATTATCAAATCCAAACGAGCGTTTGCTCTGTTAGATCTGCCAAAATTATTTAACGTCCTGGTTGTTATCAAAGAGAAGCTGTATTTCTGATATTGACGAATGCATTTTTTTGTACTGAAGTTCACTTTAAATTCCAAATTATTTCGAATTGAGATGAGTTTGACTTCCTTTGCATTGAAAATGTGTTTTGAATTCCATGTGAAAGTATTGTTAGTTGTTTAATAATTTTTAGGTTTAACTGCATGTTCAATTTTATGTCAAATGACAGTTTCATCGACTAGATAATTAGGAAAAGGATTGCCAGTGATTTTTTGTTATTTTTGTGCTTGAAATCATTATTGTGTCGTCGTATGAATCAAGCACAATTTGTTTTGTAATGTTTTGTGATTAAGAAATGTTGTGCAATTGTATTTAGTACGGGGTATGAAGTGTTAGTTCCCCATCATCCTATCCAGTCTTGTGATTTGCTAAGTTATTTAGCCATGTTTTGTTTACAAATATAACATCTCTTTAAATTCCTCAAAAGTATGACGATGAGATGATGGGTGATAACACCTCAACTAAATGTCTAACAAAATGACGTAAACGAGACGTAAATGAAAGTAGTATGAATGTAGAGATGAGTCTTAACTCTGTATACAGTTAAGGAGGGGTTCGTAAATGTTACGAATGTTAATATTATATTGAATTGCCTTTGAAGTTTAATTGTTGTGTTTTATACAATCATTATTATTATTATAATGCAGTTTATTGTGACATCGTCCATGACGGCGAAAGCGGTTAAAACTTATTTCATGATTTGTCGAGTCAAAATCTTATGTATGTCAACGAAACTTATTTCATGATTTATGTGTGATGGTTAAATTACTTTCATGTTAAATAGTTCTAAGAATCAAGGGTGTTTAAATTATTTTGGATTTTTTACATTGCAGTTGTATTTAAATTATATCTGCCACTGTTAAATTAGAAAATACTAAAATACACTGGAAAGTGTTCTGTAGAAAAGAACCTGTTTCAAGAAATAAAAAGAATGCGATAATTCAGACGTGGAGTTGTGTTTCTCATACAACATTGATTTGTAATTTTATTGGTTCATGTACTTCATGTTGTTGGCTAATACATAATAATAATAATATAGATTATTGAGTTAGTTAAAGGTAATCGAAGGGTTCAAACAGGTACTTCAGATCTCATTTATTATTAAAGTTAGTAGCTAGTAGAACCCTATAATCCTAAGTAATAAATAATTATTCTTATTACATTTTAGAAGAAGGAATACTTTAGGATTGAGATTATTACTGGAAGATGATGATTAGATTCAGCTCAGGGTTCCAGGGGAAAGACGATAAAGATAGGTAGAAGATCTATTACTATTCCCATTTATAATAACTACATACGTATCAGATAATTATCACCAATTATGTTACTCATTGCTTAGAATTACTTTGGGGCCTCTGTGTTTTTCGTATAGCCAGGGTCAAAAAATAAGAATTATAAAACACAATCATAACTTTTAAAAACGCATAAAACATTTATATAGATTAAAAATAAGATATGAATATTTATAAAATTAGGGACAACAATGTACTTCACTAGCGGTTGTGAGGATACATATTTATTGTAATACAAATGGAAATGCAGGTTGACTAGAATCATATTAAAACACCCAAGTTCGTTTAACTAAATGGCGATTAGCAGCTAAAACTATGATGACTGAAGACTTGCATACAGTATTTTTTATCTAAATTATAATGATAATTATGGAATGCTGTATTGGATAGTTCTTTATGACAACTTTTGAATACTTGACTTCATATACTTAATACTTAACTTGTGCAGGAAAAACGATCTCCTCACTTTTCTCTTGGAAAGTCTACGAAAGTAGGGAATTAATTTTGGTATAAAAAATTCAAACAGGCATCTGCATACGTATATTAGATTTGTGTTGATGTTATTTTAGTGGAAATTGAAATGTTAGGTTTGAACAGCTCCAAAAGTGCCAGGAGGAGGTCTGTACAATTTAGGAAGTGCGAATGCTTGTAAGCTGTTGAA
Source organism: Vertagopus arboreus (assembly GCA_034698485.1). Lineage (NCBI taxonomy): Eukaryota > Metazoa > Arthropoda > Collembola > Entomobryomorpha > Isotomidae > Vertagopus > Vertagopus arboreus. Next base: position 60,716 of record JAQGBQ010000024.1, read on the forward strand.
TGCATATTTCCTTTGTCCAATATTCTTTAAAGTATTCTCTCGTCGACAACCCTCGCTATGGAAAGAGAAAACAAAAAATGGAGATTAGTCAATCGATTTCGTGTCACCTGCAGAAAAACTTAGGTAAAAATATGTACCTTCGCATGGCGTCCAGCGCCGACGGAAACTCGTGCTCAGCCAAATCGTACTCTTGAGATAGAATTTGTGTCTGTTCCAATGTCACTGACATTGACGTTCGATCCTTCCCACTTTTGCAACTCGAGAATCTCAGACCTGTCACACACAGACAGTTTTTTTTACAATTGTTTCTTGTGGAAAGTTTCAACGGTTCCCAAATATAAAGCATTAATAGGACTTACCCATAAGGATCCGAGTTATATGAGCAGACAAATGAATTAGTTCCACATTCTTTTTCTTTTTGGAGAGAAGCTCACGATGCATCTTATCCAGTAAAACATCTACGTTTGGCTCACTCACTTGACTCCCTGTACCAAAAACATAAAATTAACATGAATACTAGCATAAACCGTGTGTCAAAAATAACGAGGACACTTTCTATGCAAAAAAAACAAAGCCTTATCTTTCGTAAATGAAATGTTTTGCGAATGGATTTTTGTTTGTCAGACTTCGTAAAATACCTCCAGCTTTCTTGTTGATGAAATTCCTTTTAATTTAATAATTTTGCATGAAATCTAATATACCAGCAATTAAGGTTAAGTTTTGGTTCAACGGAGTTATAATATATTTTGTTGTGTCCTCATTATTTTTGACACGCCATTTAAATACATAAGAGAGAGTGAAGATAAAACTGGTAATTTATTTACGTTTCGAGGTGAACTTGACAGGAAGCGTAAGTTTCTTGAAACGACGGTAATACTCATTGAGTCTGGCAAAGCTGTCCAAATTGGACTTGTCTTGGGGTTCCATATTTCCAAAGCGTTCTGCAATTGAGGCCTGCTCATTAATTCCGATGTTGAAAAATACTGGAGTGACTATAAAACTTGTGCTACGACTCGAATCCACTGGTAACATGGAGAAAACGGATTCAGGAACTGTGAAATTCATAGAAAACATGAATTAGAAATAATGAAATTACTTTAATAGGAATATATCTCACTAATCATAAATGCACATACCTGGAAGCAAAACTTTGAGTCCGGATCGGGACCCATGGACTTTGGGAAGTGGGGGATTTGCTCCGTCCACACCTCCCATTATCATCACAAACTCGACTGTCTTTAAATCTTCTATCGCTATGATCATGTCGTTGAACATCTCAGCTTCATGGGAGTGGTAAGTTAGGAATGCATGGAATGAGACCAATGGTCCCAATCTGGTCATGACGTACAAGAAACTTGGATCTGGTTTCCGACACCAAAGTCTTCCCATCAATCCTATCACTAGACTCGTTAACTAAAATATATAAAATTCAGCGTTAGTAGAGTTCTATCAGGTTAAAAATAATGCTAAAAATTTGATCAGTAGGAAAAGTCTATGGACTTACGGCATGTGAAAAACAAATGTCTCGTCGATACTTGACGATATAACCCATTTGTGATTTATCATTATTTTCCTGAAGGCGAAAAATCGAATGTGCCAATCGAGAAGTCTTGAGTAACCCATCCATGGCTAATCTCAGTTTCTTAACACTTGATCTCAGCTCTTCACTCCAATCAGTCATGTTGTGATCAAGCCCACCGAAATTGTTATTTGTAGGAGGAGGAGGGAGTGGAGGGGGTAGTGTGATTTTGAAGGATGAAGAATCTTCCCTAAGGGACTTTCTCCAGTGAATACCCCCCTCAGAAGCAGTGTGATTTCTAATAAGAGGAGTGGTAGTATGGTTGTGTACGGAATGCACGCGGGTGATGGATGTAGGGCGAAGGGAATGATGTTCAATCTCAGCACCTTGTCCACACAGTACTTTCACTTTACTATTTAAACTGATCACACTTGCTTCAATGTTCAGCTGGGTTAAATCCCACGGCTCTGGTTCTTCGCTTGGTCTATAGTAATTGGAGGAAGGAGAGTCCAAGAAAGATTTAACAATGTCTTCAATCCCAACACCTGAGTCTGGGGTCTTATCCTCGTCTTTAGATCCCATCTCTGCTGCCCTTTTCTTAAATAAATCCACTACGGATCTCATGGGAGAATTTGGTGACTCGATCCCTTCATCCACTTGTTGGCCGTTCCCTTTTTCTTTGCAACTAGGATCGTCAAGGGTGTCAAAGTCGTAGGAATGAGATGAAGGCAGTGTCAGTTTTTGCCTTTCAAAGAAATCAAAGGCTTCTTCTATCAGAGACTGATCACAGATACTCAAAAGTAGGCGACACTACATATTTTTTTTTAAAAAAAAAAACCATTCAGACAAATTAATTATAATTATATTAATCCATTTAATGCCTGCTGTGTAGGGAAAGAATGTATATAATAAATAGGGCAATAGATTAAATTACCCTATGATAAATTTCCTCCACAAATCTGTGCATGCCTTGGATCTTTCTTTCCTTTGCCAGTTTCATAATCACTTGCATTCGCTCGACGATTTCTTTTCGTAGCCGCTTGATACCCTGCACTGAATCGTACGTCATATTGACCTTGTTTGTGACATACCACGATGAGTTGGCTTTATTTCCTAATTTCTCTCCAAAATTTTTCCAACTGTGAAGTAATCTAAAAAACATCAAAAAATATGTCAGCCACATACAGGAAAGCTAGCGATTTAAGTTGTAAGTAATTTATGAGACTCACTTGACAAGTCCACCGTTCTCATATCCTTGAGCATAAGCAGTGAAAGCCCCAACGGTGATCGTGTCATGAAAACCACTTTTGTGCAAACTCTCGTTTTGGGCCCACATTCTCTGCAAAAAGAAAACAAAAAAACGAATCGGTTAGTGTGCTGCACTTAAGGTGTAATAAAGTTTTTTGTCTGATATTGCGAATATTATTCTGTATACACAACATAGCTCTTTAATTATTAAGCGATACATTCTGTGCTTCGTGTGTATTTTTGAAGAATAAATTTCTTACCTGCAAATGCAAATTCAATGGAACAAACTCATAAGTGGGATCCGCTTTACTCGAACTCTGCTTAAAATCTGATCCCTTATGATTTATGAGATTTTGCCTCGCTTGGGTGTACCTATAAATCCAAGCGAATAAAGCTATTAGCCACTGCATAAAAATCAAAAAGCAAGATATAAGAAAGACAGTTAAATTTTGTTAATATTCATACACATTTATGAGCCACAAGTGTCTCTCCAGGATCTGAACTTGTCGAGAGTGCCACGGTTCACGGAGTTCACCGAGCCCTATAATCTCTTGTAGCAGTTCCTTCTCCTCAGCAATCCATACAGACCTAATAAAGAAAGTCAACATATAAAGTAAGTTACACAAACCAATTCGAGGAAGACATTGTTGGAAATAAGTCATGTGCATTCATTCATACAGCAACTGCTGAGGGAAGAAAGATGACAACTTGGACTCTGCCATCATCTCGTGGACGAAAATATCTCCTACAAGCCCCGAGTGGAATCGATACGTCTGCATGAAAGGGTTACTGAACAACAATCCGAAATTGTTTTGCAATGGGATTTTAAGTTTACAGCCAAGTCGGGGTGGCAAAGACTGAGTTCGCCGATGAGAAAACATCTGAAAAAATAAATAAAGCTTTTTTCAAACTTGAACCTATTTTTCTCTCTTTGATTTGTTCATCGTATCTCCAATCTCCCTTCAAACTTCCTCCTCTGTTCAATTTGTAAAGAAATGCTCAGCAGAAAATCTGGTCAAAAGGAGGAGAAAGCACGAAAGAAAGAACTGAATCCAACGAAATCAATAATATATAACGAAAGAAAAGAGACACACTACTGAGAGAAAGAGAAGTGAGTGTGTTGTATGATGACATGAAATATTGGTGATTCTCTAAAGCAAATAAAGGCAATAAATTCTCCTCCCCTTGCTTAAGACATCCCTGACCTCAGTTTTAGAGAGATGTGGGGGTGGTCTGTCACACTACCACATACTACTCTATTCTCAACGAAACATTCTTAGAGACAACAAAATTAATCCCTTGTTCTAAGCACGAAAGATGGATACTGCTGCAGTACTAAAAAAATAAGCGGATGCGGTAGGTACCTTGACACTTTATATTGTTTAACCGTGGAACATCAACAATTTCCGTTTTAAAAAAAAAGTAGACTAACTAATTGTAAAAAAAAACAAGTCCCTGGCTTCCAGGCAAAATTCCTCCACTATAAATAAAGTAAACTGAAAGATGAGAAACTTTCTTAGAAGTGACACTTAACAATTCAAAGGCTAGGGAATATTCAAGAGGAGTGTCTATGTGCCTAAACCTATTTTTTTGTAAAAATAAGCATGTTAGAGAACTCATTGATCAAATAGCATTCAATGAAATAGTTTTTCATGACTCTTTCTTAGCTGAACAGGAAGAAACAATTTTAAAACTAAAATGTCTAGCTGCTTTGTGAGTTGGGTTCATTGTAAAACAATTATAATCGGATTTTATTTTTAAATCCCCCGAAATAACTTTTAAAAAATTGTTCATCGGAACGTAGAGATGAGTCTGTCCTCTAACACGCTTGTAATTTTGTCGTCCTATGCCGTGAACAACATCCTGGAATTTTCTACACTATTGTTCAGGACTAAGTTGGGAGACAAGTGACAAGGAAACCGGTGAAAGTCCTTGAACTGTAAGAAAAAGTCAGAAAATAAGGAAACAAAAGAGTGGATAAAAGATAATGATGATAAATGAGGGAGTTTTTCTTGTTTTCTAATGGAAATAGAGAGTGACTTAAACGGGAGAAAGAAACTTTCCCAATTTCCCCCATGTCAACTCTTGCATGTTCAAAACAAATGATCATTTATCAGTTCTGTTCTGTAATTAGGAAAAATGTTGTCAAGCCCGCATACTCACAAGTGGTGGTTCTGGATGATGAGAAGCTCCTCCGTTAGTGCCATTCGACTCGTAATGATGACCAGAGGTCACTCGACAGGGAGTAGACTCTGTGCTCGATCTTTCTTCCCGTTCCAAATTCCAGACGACAATGCTGAGGAATCCCGGATGGGTAGATGGATGATGTTGAGCAGATGTGATAGGGGAAGTGATCGGAAGCCGAATCCGATCGCTCAATGATTTTAAAGAACCAAGTTGCACTGTGAGATGACCCACAACCGTCTGAGTCCCTGTGGTCCTCTCCCTCACGTCGTGCACCGTGAATCTCGCCTCACTTTTTTCTGAGAGACCATCACTTTCTCGAAAACTTATCGTCGTCAGGAATACTGGATTACTTGTCCTCTACATGGAACATACAAATATACACATGCTGTTATATAACTCAACTCTTTTCACAATTCCTGTCTCTCTCCCGCATTCTGCAATAAAATCTCCCACAGACCCAAGAAACTGCTTTGAATTTGTACAGGGTGATTTTTTAAATCAACAGTAAAACTTCAAACATTGAGAATTTAGAAAATATTCCGTCCCATTTCTATTATTTTAGATGTTTTTGTGCTTATAAGACAAAAATAGAATTGTTGATCAAAATATAAGTCCTGAAATAAAATAAATGGTTTGAGAAACTGGGTCACAGTAGAGGCTTATTGAACTGAACAATTGGGACCAAAAGTCAAACTTTCTCTATGTATTCAATGATATTCTGGATAGGAAGCTCAAAATTATTAAGAAGAAATAAATGATTTGCGCTTTCGAATTCTGTTCAGACCCTGTATATAAATTTCAGAGACACGAACTCGGAACGCCAGCATCTAACTTTTAACGGATGCTTATGCTGAAATCCGATACCCTCGTAAAGTTTACTCAACAAACATCCATTTACATAAGAGCTGGGCTCTGGTAAAAGCAAAAAGTGATACTTTTATCCATTTTCCCATCACTTTTACGACGAAAATAGGACAGTTGCATGTATTTTTTTATATGAATTCTGCAGAAACAACAAAAAGTGAAAAGTTCTCTTACCTCGGTCACCTCAGTAGAGGCGTACTTAAGCCACTGGGAACTAGGAGAGTTTCGGACATGAACAAAGACCTTTGGACTGGGAGCTCGACCATGAGAATCACATCGGAGGTTGTCACAAGCCACAGATATCTCACATAAGGGTGACTCCGACACATCTATGTACATTACAAGATTCATCATTCATTCCGACACATCCAAGCCCTTCTTATATTCATAATCCCCAATAAGTATTCGCAAACATGACCCACCTGTCACGTATCCACTGGTCTTCATCGGTGTATCGTTTGGTATACTTGCTCTACTTGACTGAAGGCTCATTCGAGCTTGTAGTTGTAGCTTTAGGGATTCTAGACGAGCTCTAATTGACGTGAATGAAGCAGACGATATTGCCGTTACCCAAGAGCATCTTTCTCCTTCAGTCAAAGCACTTAATAAAAATGACCCTCCAGTCTGGAAACCTATGCATCCAAATAAAAATTTCCCTCAGTTTATAAGCAAACTTTTTCAATATACCATTAGTAGTCATTAATATTCAATCTCCTAATATTGACGTACCAATTGCAAAATTATATCCAGGTTGATTAGAATGAGGTTTATGGTCCACTTGTACAGTATAGTTCTCTAAGACGATAACTCCGGCAGGTTCGGACCTGCAATTATTATTATTTTTTAAATATCAAGTATGAAACTTACGTAGCTTGGTGTATCTATAACGAAACGATAACTAAACTCACCAATGGTCTGTTGTCCGCAAATAAAATAATAAATTTCCAGCAAGTCGAAACCATCGATCTGTAAACGCTGCAATTAGTACAAAAATAATCAATTAAATTAATAATTAGGTGTTCGTGTTAAGTTTAGACAAACACCCATTACATTAATCAACAATAAATATTTAGCAATAAAGCAAGCACAATTCACAAACAACATGCATAAATAAATAGTTCACCTTTCCCATCATGCCATGCAATTCCAAATGTCGAAACATACCAAATAGAATAAATCAATTATGTACATTTATTACCAAACTAAAATGGTAACTTCATGACATCAACAACATCATCCTCACGACCACCCCCACTAAAATCATCATCATTCAGGATGGCAAGGTAATAAAGGGCATAAGGATGTCGAGTTTGAGAAGCCGAGTAGGTTTAGAAGATTATTTATGAAATGTTGACGTAAGGGGAAATTGGATCCTTTGAACAAGTAAATCACCTTCTGAAATTCCATCACGTTCTACGTTTACATTGATTGATCACTAATATAGACTAGTCGTCAACTGTCTGCGTTGACATTATGATGGGACACACATTACGACAGCCTTAAAAGCCATAAACTAAATCTAAATCCCCATCAACAACCAAAAGCCAAATGTTTATTCCCTTAATTAACCTACATCTATTTCTCAAGTTCCCTAGGGCTTGTCATCATCCTTATTTTATAACCATACCAAGTTTATGATGACTAGAAAGACCAAGCTGTTCAAACACTAGCAAAGATTTAGCTCAAGAAAGTGAAAGTCACTAGTCATAATTATAATTTTATTCCCTTAATTACACAGTCATCATCCTAATTCTAATGAAGTAATATCCTACTTTGATTTGCGGACACAGCAGTTCACAGCACACCTGCAATTTCAATTAATATAGATTCTAAAACCCTCAGTAGTTGATTAAAAGCGTCAATTCACAACCTACACGCCGTGTCTGTGTGCTAACCACACAGATACTTGAATTGAATTCTAAAATTGTCTAAAAAGCAACAAAACTTCATCGAACTCAGACCCTTTAGTACATAGAAAGACTTGCCAAAAGTCACAGACTTAGCTCATTAATTATTAAATAGTGTATTAGAAAAATAAAAGTGAGTGGGTGTGGCTTGCTTGAGGCTTGATTATACGCTATTTAAGTGTGAATATTATGCATATAGCACAGTGTTGCAGATTGTTTTGTGACAGACAGAGATAATCCGAGGCGGTTTTAAATACCTTGACTATTTGGTCCAATACAACTGAACGAGTCCCGTCGTTTCGTCTCTTCGGATTTGCTTTTTCGTCCTATTAGTCATATACATTTTTAATCTTTTTTTTCTTACAACGAGTACAATTGTATAACCAAATAAATAATGACGATTGACGACGCGATACTAACGATCTAAAAATAAATTCTATTATGTATGTATAAAATCCTAAAAACTTCAAATAACAATGAATATGATTTTAAATATAGGAAATGTCGAAATGAATAATATTGTGTTTGATGTATGGTCTATTAATTCAGCCATCACTGGGACTTTCCATGGCCCAAAGCGGTATTGATAATCTTTGAAAACCCTCATGAGAAAGTGTTAGCGTCAATAATGAGACAAAGGGTTCGTTGTGTTCAAGTAATGATGAATATTTATGGAGAGAATGGATTGGAAAGGAACCAGGTGGCCACTCCACTAAAAAAAATTGTTCATTTCAAGTGAAAGGATTCAATCCCTGAATATCTCTCAGCCACGCAATCATCGTATCAAATTATGGGAATCTGGACGTAAGGTCCAAACTAAAAAAAAATCCCCAAAACCTGGGGCATTCCCTAGGATTGTCAGTAGTAGTCGTAGAGAGCACAATAATAAATACATCCCAACATGCCACTTGAGCTTTCTCATCCGTTTGCTTTCTCCATGAGCACAAAAAGCCCTTGACGTTTCCACCAGAGGTGGGCACGATCACTACATACCGATCTATCTATCGATCCGTACGTAGTATACCGATCACTCAATCGATCTTTAAAAAGATCGCCAAAAATTTACCGATCTTTCCGATCATTTAATGTTA
>JAQGBQ010000025.1:0-69491 GCA_034698485.1 Vertagopus arboreus
CCCGCAATATTCATTATAATTTGTAAATGTATCCAATCCGTGATAATTTCGTTGTTTCTTTTATTTATCAGACTAAGTAGGAATTTTAGTTTATCGATAATTGTGCACGTATATACAAAGAAAACAATTACGGAAACACTTATCATTCGCACCATTTCTAACAGCGGTATAATCATGAATAACATTCTTAAAACGGTTGTAATTGGAAGATCTAATCGAAAAGGGAACATTATCTGCAATATAAACAAGAAAGGGTCGAGATTCACAAAAACACCAGTTATTGAGAAAAACACGACAACGAATGAAGCAATACGGAAGTAGGTTATCATTCCAAGAGCTATAAAATCGATGTCGTGCTGATTAAAATTTTTGTTTCCTGAAAAGAAAACAAATGACTTTAGTCCGATTAAATTTTAACTAATGACCATCAATAATTCTAAAAACAATCGATGTTTACCGGTTGGAATCCGTTTACTCATGAGTATCAAAATATTACAGGCGTCAACAATGTTTTCACCATACAAAGCATAGTGGATGGCGAGACTTAAGGTTGAAGCTGCTATTAAGCCTAAAATGCCTTCAAAAAGAAGGACCCACATGGGAACATGATTTTCACTTTTGTATACGTGGCTAACATTCAATGAAAAAGTTGAGAAAACGGCTAACACTTCTAGTCCTGTGACTAGATACCAAAATATTAATTTGGTTTTTTTGGACACGTACACAAGATTTTGTTTTTCAATGTTCCATTCCACAGGTAGTCTTATAAAGTGTTGGTATATTCTTGCATATGTGTCTATTGCATGGAACACGGCAGGACTTGCCATAATCAACAAAGACTTAAATTAACCTTAAACAAAATGTTATTTAAGGTTTAAGAATGGAATATAAAACAAACGTTTTTGGTGAAGATCTACTTTTTCTAATATTTTTCTAAGTCTATATCAATTCTTCCACTAATATAAAATAAAGTTCAAGTAAAAATATCAGGTCGGGTTGTATTAGTTTTATGACAAATCATAATAAAACCATGTCATGAATGTAACACAAATTGCACTTACAGAATTGCAGATGGCATTTATTTTAAATTGGAAGAATTACACAGTCAGTATTATTAGCTATGCGATAATTTTTAACTATTAATTTAAATGGGAATAGATTTTTTGAAACAAAGTATTTAATAAAAGCTTAGTCAATACTATTATGCTCGAGGTTGCGAAATAGCATAGCATGGCAGGAAATTTTCTTTAACCTTCCAATGATTTTAAAACCAGTAATTCAACATAAAATGGAAAGTTTATTTTAATATGCTTTAAAAATAATGATAGATTGGTTGAGTTCGGTTACATGTAGGTATTTATTTATGTTGTACTACCTAATTAGACCGATGGCAATTTTAAATTGTGAAAATTGGTTAGTATAACTGCAATTGCATTTTTTAGTTTAACCACGTCGGTGTTTTTGGCTGTATTAAAGCCCCATGTATTTAAATTAAGTTAAATAACGTGGACGGCTACTACAGTAATAATTGCTAAATAATTCATTAGTGAGATCAGTTTACATAATATGTCTTTTTTGCGTAAAGATCAAAGAACGCTTGTTAATTGCAACTCAATAGTTATTGGGATTTATATAAATAATGTCGTGGTTCAGAAAAACATTGCCTATGAGTCATAGGCTATGACTATTCAGTTCAATTACTCTTACATATAAAGCGTAATGGATACTGTGGTTCTTTTCTCAAGTTTGTCAGCTCAGAGAGTTCAACTTGAATAGTATTTATTTACGTAAACCTATCAACAGCCTTATCATACATCATTCTAATTTCCCACCAAAGTCATAACTTTTTTGGATGATTTAAAAAAAATATTTTTATTGGTTTGCTATTTTTTTTATTTTGTCCATTAAATAATCTATCCGCTTGTCAGTAATTGTTTGTTTCAGTTTGATTGACTATCTGTGTAGGTACATTATAAATAACCTTTAAAACAATTTTGGAAACCCGACCTTTATCATGTTAGTTTTTTTAAAAAAAAAATATTAAATTACTTATTATTTGAACGCAAGTCTTAAATATATCTAAAGATGTTTTTGATCATTAATTATTAGAAGAGTTCAGCTTACACAACAACAATCTTAAACTATATTTGTTCTAAGATTTAATGTTCACCGTAGAACTAAAGCAGTTTTTCTAACAGAATGTATCAACTATTGATTCACCTATCCTGTAAATTATTTCCTTTGAAATCAAAGATTACATACTACAGTTCATTATACGAACTATTTTTTATTTATTTTTATCTATCTACATAACAATTTATCGGCTTGATAGTGATTGAATGATCTATATAATATTATTCCAGCCGTGAATGTCTGTGTGTTCGGTATCTCCTCTGCCCTCGCATATCCGATTTCAAAAACCAATACGGCGTTGTTAATCGGAGCTCCCGGCGCAGACCGTAGGCTACTTTTGGTGCCCCGGGATCAAAGGTCAAGGGGGTTTCTCAGGGGTCACCCCCCTGAAATTCCACTTAATGGGTCGAGTAACATATCGTTGAAACCGGATTAAGCCCCTGAGTTCAACCCATTTCTGCATTTGACCCAATGACCCCGGGGTCACGAGATATGACCCAAAAAGTGACCAAAGTGACCCGATGATTGTAAAGTACCGAGTAATATGTTCTACGAACCAGACTACACCCCTGGTCAAAGCTACTGTTATTACGTAATTGTTAAAATATTATCTAATTACTAAAATATTATTACGTAATTGCTAAAAATTTTTTTACGTAATTGCTAAAAAATCATTACGTAATTACTAAAAAAAAATGTTACGCAATTATTAAAAATGATTGCGTAATTATTAAAAATTATGACGAATTGTTTAAAATTACGTAATTATTAGAAATTCTTTCGTAATTATCAAAAAAAAGATTACGTAATTATTAAAAATTATTACGTAATTTTTTAAAATTACGTAATTATTAGAAATTATTTCGTAATTATCAAAAAATACGTAATTACTAAGAACTATTACTTAATTTGTAAAAACTTCCCTATTGAGCCCGGCTCCGAATGTTTTTAAAGAAACTAAATTCCCTGGGTCATTTTGAGCCAAAAATATGCAAATATTAAATTCTCATAAGGAACTACAATGCAACATTTTAGCTTTCTATGTAGGTTTTTTTTAAACCCGTGGGGGTCAATAAACAAAATATCTGTCAATTTATTTTATATTTGATGATCCATCATAGTCATAAGTTTACACAGTTCAAAATTTCAGGTTCGGTGGTGATTTTTAAAAGACCATGGGGGTTGCCCCAGAGGGTCTCAAAGGATTTTTTTTGTAAATCAATCTTTCAACTTGATTTATAGAGCTCAAATGCTATATTTGTGCTCAAACTTTTGGTCAGTTAGTGTTTTTACAATTTTATTTAAAATTGCATAGAAATAGAATCAAACTCTACTCTCAGCCACCACAGGTCAACCGATTATGCTCATTTTCGAACTTAAATTCTATTTTGACCCAAGGAAAGGGTGTACAAATTTATTTATATTTATTATTTATAATTATTTATTAAACAAAAAAAAATGTCACTCATAAAATCACAAATCAAATTTTCGTATATTATTCGTCAACTTATTACTTTTTAAAAACTAATGCGAATTTTTGTGTATATTCTATATAAGTAAAACCAAAAAACACTCAAAGAGAAATTTATTACTAACTGCCTTACGGAATACGACATATGTTTTTGAAAACCAAAAAATAATTGAAAAGATTCTTTGACATACATAAATACTAAAATTAATTACACACGAAGACATTATTTGGTAAAGTTGCTTTCAACCTTAAAACGGTTGTTTTTTCATTAGCGACTGCATCCTGCTCTAGATATTTTAGATCCTAGATGAGTTCTGGATACACAAAGGATTCGTTGCATGAAAACATCGTGTAACAATAAAGGGATGTTATTTGAAACGACAAGTCAAGACATCAAAGGAAACTCTGTTGGAGATCTCCTCTATCTCTAAATCTGCATGTACATAAATAAAACATATATCAAGGTAATATACGAGATCGTTTTAAAACTATTTTCTCTTTGTGGAATACTTATATGCATCTCTGAGCCACACTCAGATTCGGCAATAGTTCAGACCTGAATAATGTCTCTTAACGAGTACTTCATGCCCCCAAAAAATCAAATCAAAATACATATTAATTTGCACCGGAATTGTTATTAAAAAAAACTTGTCGATTTTAGGAGACCTTGGACCCCATAGTTTTTAAAAAGGTACAAGTAAATCAATTGAACCTGATAAAACAATGAAACTTTTTTTTAAATTAGTTTTTAAAAAAAAAGTTATACAATTAAATATTATTGAAAATCTCATTTAATTGTGAAGATGTATTTAAATAGGTGGTGCAGGAATGCCAATCTACGAGGATAATAAATACATATCATCAAAATGTATACTAAAGACGAGTCAAAGTATTAAGTCGAATGTCACCAAGAGAAAGTCAGAAGTGACTCTGACAGCAAGTTTGCATATTCAACAAGAAATGTCGGATAAAAAAGATGCCTTCTTGTTATGATCCTTTTGCACCAAAATTCTGCGTAGATCTTCTTCCTAACTTTATTAAATTGTGAGCTGAGGCATAAATTGTGTCAATATTATAAAATATATGAGATGCTACATACGTAATGTATGTATACAGATATAAATGAAGATCAAATTTTGAAATCAGAGATAAATTTATACAGTATTCAAACATATATTTCTTATTTGATTCATCCTCTCAACAACTCTGATTAGGTTATTTGCGAGTGAACCTCATAAATGTCATTCCTTGAGATTTTTGCAATTCCAGAATTATTATTGAATCTAAAATCTACTAGTAGTAAGGCTGTAAACCAAAAAAATCAACAGTCAACAGTAGAAAATTTTAAGCTTGAAAGGAAATAATTTACATGATTACCGTAAAGTGTAAAATAAGTTCGTTGGGAAAGTTAATATTTTAAACCCTTTTTGCAGAATAAAATGAAACATTTCATGTAAAAATATGATAAAAAATAGTTAAATTTTAAAATGTTCTTCTAATTTACTGAATAGAATTAAAAACTAAGTTATAAATGTTTATTTACATAAGGATTTATTTGTCTTTACATAAAAACTGTCGTTTAGCATTTACACCTGTTTACAGGGGGACTTATTTTTCCAAAGTAGTCAAAAACAGGAGAAAGTTGGAGGGACTTATTTAACAACTTACGGTATGTGAATTAGGGATGAAGAGAGACTGATCCGATGATCCACATAAAAAAGATAACAAGGATAGTGAAAGTAGATCATTATTAGGAAGTATGGAATTTGTATTTCTTAATAATAAACACACTGAATGCTTCACTTGTTGAAAAAATACAGCCTGACGAGTGGGCGCTTTCACTACAATTTTGTTTACTGTTGGAAAGTTAACGATGTTTTTACGTACAAATTGGTTGGATAGAAATGTCCAATAATAATAACAACCTAGTGATTTTTGAATATCCTAATAGCTTATGTTTTCATAAATCGAATAAAGATCTTTCAAGAATTATTCTCATCCTCCAAGCGGATTGACAACATCCTTAAAATATTCTTCATAATGAGTCTTTATTATACTAGGAACTGTAATGTCGTTTTGCTATTCAATTTAAATCCGGATACATGAGTAACAAACAACAGGTTTTCTAAAAAAAATACTTTATATACATAGGTACATATACTTGGATCCAGGAGAACATTTTTGTTGACTATTCCCAAATATTATAACCCATTCTTCGAGTTATTGATTTCTTAAAGTCAATAATATTATTGCCAAGAAGATGGCTGTCAAAATAACAGTTCCATCGGGCTTATCTCTTGATAACGATAACTATTCGAATTGCTTTATTTTTAGACATTTGGACTTTGGACAAGTGCCTCTTCTCATCTCCCAACTCCCAATACCTTTTCAAATTGTATCAATACCAATTTCATGTAAAATTCATAAGATGATAAGTACTCAAACTCGATCTACCAAATCCATCCTCTGTAGGAGGAAGTGAGTCTGAATGAAATGAGATTTCTGAGATATTTTTTCTGAGATATTTTGAGATTTTTATCTTTTGCACATTTCCTTAAATCTTTAGAGCCAAGAGAAGACGTCCGGGAAAAGGAAGGAAGTTACCAAACCACTTGACAGAACAGAGGAATCCGATTAAAGTTTTGGGGAGCTAGTCAAACAACTGAAGAGAGAAAGAATCAGTTGGAAACTACGTAGACTACTAGTACATGTATTTATATCCAAAGAGATACAAACTCTGTTAGTACTTTATGTAGCAGCTGAATACATACAGTGTTAGTATTTATTTCGGGGGATGAAGAATACATAGGATTCCATCGGAAGAAGATGTGAGTAAATACACTCCAGTGGTCATTTCATTTCTAGGATCCCAGAACAGAGGAGAGGACATGATAGAAGGCAGTCTTAGGAATTGTAGGAAACCACAGGCAGAAGAAGAAGGAACTAGCAGCAGCAGTCTTTCAAGATTTCAAGCTATTCGAAGTAAATCAAGGAGAATGATCCTTTTCGTGTGGTAGCAGAGCTAGTCCTTAGAAGTTTATCTATATACACTCATAGGAAATACTAATATATCCGAGGAGCGTACATAAGTTAGAAGTATGTGTATTACTTTGCACTATTTATACTACGTATCATGGATTGTAAAGCAACTTTGGTTATATCCATGTCGCTGTGTGCAGGAGAACATTGCATGAAATGAGGTAGAAGAGTTCTGACAAAGATGGGAAACTCCTCAAAGACTTAGAAGACTTAAGTAGGCCATCCATCTCCTTTCTCTTCATGTCTTCCAGAGTTGAAGAAAACTTGTTTTAATTTGGAACTCTCATCGTGATAGTTCTTGTTCCATTGATGCTTTCTTTTTCCTTAGCTTTCTCTCCTTCTTGTACCTTACATACAACCTACGTACATAGTACATCTGGATATTTTCTAAAACCATGCCATGTCTGAAATTCTCCTGCATGGCCTGCTTGATTTCGTCCTCTGATATTGAATATGGAAGTACAGAAAGTGCGGTGCGGTTGGGTTTTATTCTCATAGAGACAGTTCACTGATCAAAGGAAATTGGAGGGCTGATTAGTCTTCATGATTTGAATTTTGAACATCTCAGCAGATTGAAGATTGCTCTCTCCGGCCATAATATATTATAGTAGGACATTGCAGAGTTGAATTTTAGGCTTTTAGGTATGTAGGCTAAAATTCAGTTTGAGCATCGATAAGGTTTTTTTTAGGTAACTTGGAATAAATATAGCCTGGGGTTGGTTGTTGCATAAAGAACAACAAAAAGGCGATGAAGAATAGCTTTCTCTCCCTCTCGATGGAAAAGCAATCCGGTTTCCTTGATGCATTCCATTGAAAATATGTAACAGCCGAGATGGTTTTTATGCTACTGTTTTTGCTGTTCTTGTTTCTTATGTTGTTATCCAACAGTTTTCCAATTTAATAGGAAATATGGAATAGTTTTGGTGTGGTGAAAGTACGCAGTTGCATATTTCCATAATACTTGTAGCAAATTATGCATTCTTTGAAAACTCTGAATGCCAGGCAATATCCAGAGTAAGGCCAGATTTCCTAGTTCAGAATATCAACACCAACATCAACCCCTTTATAGACAAACTTTATTTGTACAGATCCCCTCTCTCTCTTTCTCTTCTATATATGGTTTGTCTGGTATTTGCTTTCTCCGAAAATGCACAAACCTTAATGCAACGACCTCGGCTCCCGTTCTGCAAAATATTTGTGATGATCTCTGATGCTGCTATTAGCCTAAAATACTACGAATATATTATCACCATCCACAAGGGAATCTGTTTTATGCCTCAAAGGTTATATATACTGATATAACCACCATTCATCAGAAATCCTGGATAGTTAACTTAGTTGAGTGGGCAAAGCCCTGTTCAGTCCTTTCGTCCTTTAGATTATATATTAGCTCTCCCTCTCTCTAGGTTCTCTAGACTCTGGACGAGATGAGCTGTGTTGACTCCAATAAGCATACAACTTCTTGTCGGAGATACGGATGAATGAGACTCTGGAAATGTAGAATCCAAGTCCACTTTCACCATGGATTTGCGATATTGTACGTAGACTGAGAGCCAGGCATGGTCTGCTGGGTGTTCCTAATTCTGCGTGGCTTAGACCCAAGATGTATATATGGAGCTTATCTCCTATGATATTAAAGTCAAAGTTTTTCTCTCAACTCTCCAAGAGGTTTTAGTTACAGGCTTCCCACTAGCGTCTATTAGTAGTTTGTCTCTGTTGACTGAATCACCATCATTATCATCTTGGTTCACTAACCATCATCACACTTTCTAACTCATTCTATCTGGTACCTGAGGAGAAGAGATATTTATTATAACGAGCCTTTTACTAAAATAGATATTAGGCAAGGAGTACTCTAAGCCAAGAACTAACATTCAACGCAAGACTTGGTGAACAAACCTCATCCCTCATTTGCCAAAGTTTTACATTATATTTATACGACGAACAAGCAACGTGAGAGATAGAATAACCTAAAGACTCTCTGGCTAAACTAGAGCGTAACTACGTGCAAGAAGATTGGTTGCTATAACTCAAGCTCATTTCTATTCGAACCCATAAGGTTTAGTTTCCTAACAGAGTTCAACACTATGCTGTGTAATATAAGTGTAGTGCAGGTAGATTGAGACTACGTAGCTCGTTTACCTTTTGCATACAAGAGGAGAAAGATCTGTTTACCTGGTGAAAGCTTTTTGGGAGAGAGAGAGAGAGAGAGAAGCAAAGGAGAGTCTAAATGTACAAATCGTAAGCCGTGAGCTTACCTCCACGGAATCTAGACTGGAAAGAGGCTAGGGTCGATATGTTCGATTTGCAAGACAAGCGCACAGGTGGTTCAGCTTTGGTTCCTGCTTTCTCCCTCTCCATCTCTTATGGCTCTCTTACGGCCTCGTATGACCATGGCAAGCAAGGTACGCTCTGTAGTAGAGAATATAAAGGGTTCTTGGGATTTTGAAGGCAGTAGGAAAGGCAAATGTACATGTAGTACGTACGTGTGTTATATAGAGAGGCAGGTGGGTTGCTTACTTACACACGGCAGATACTCTGGTAATATTATTTAGGGATGGTATGTGTACCACAAAAACACATTCTGGTTGCGTTGTATATGTACGTGATTCATAAAAGAGAGACGAGGCTCGGAAGGTAGACGATGAAGGAGAAAGGCAGTCTCCACCGCTTTCACCTCCTCACATCTAACACGGCCGTATTTTGTAGGAACTGGGAAAGAAGAGATCTTGGAAGGCAGAACCTTCCGCCCTATCTGTCCTTATACTTCTTCTTCGTTCCTTGTGTGTGTAGTGTGTAAAGAAGTGTAATTCATGTCTTGGGAGAGAACCCAACCACCAGTTGATCTCCGTATCTGTACAACACATTCATCCTACTCCCTACTACCCACCATTACCACCACCTACTAGCTGTTACATAGTCTACAAACCCTTGCAAACTGTCTTTGAAGACGACTGAACAGTAGTAGTGAAAGCATATTCGGATACTTACAAAAGTAAAGTATCTTGTTATAAGTTCACATACATACAATATACAAGTTTGTAATAATATATACACCTATCTCTTCTTCTACTTCCTCTGGTCGCGTTTCCCTCCTTCGCCTTGTGCTGCTGCTGGCTTGACACTCTAGCCTCACTAGTTTCGTTGGATGAAAGTATGACACAGTTTCTCGTCCGTATATTTAACTTGAGAAGGGTGATCTCAGTCTCATTGTGACTATGAGAACTGCCTTAACCAGGTTCAAAAAGCCTTGAGCTCTCATCTCATCCTCAACCACGATACATTATACACAAGACTACTATTACTACTACTACTAAAGACACATCATCATCCCATTATATTCCAATAACTAACCTACAGCCTATCACTTTCCATATCTTCGTACTTTCTCCTCCTTTGATCAAAGTGTCTAACCCAATATCATAAAATACGATAGAAAAAATAGGATTAATTTCTTATAGTATTATCCCAGAGACTTGAAAGCTACAATTTTGAATCCAGACTCTTTACAAATATTTTTATTCGAGAAAAACAAACCCCCATCTTTCTGATAGAGATAGATTTGAACTGAAAACCGATAATATATAATGGCTTGAGAAAGCAAGAGACTTTTTTCCTTTGAGTAATATACTTAGTGTGTAACGGTTTACTTATTATTCCCCACATTATTACATTAGTAAATATAAGAGAGAGAAAGTGGTAATAGTAGTATAGACACCTTTTAGTCTTCCTTTTGTTCCTTAAGTCATTCTTGTTCTCAACATAAACTATACACATAATATATATAGACAGAGAATAGTGTTGGAAAATTTCATAGAGATTTGCCAAAGTGGTTTTAAACCTTTGGAAGCCAAACTAGAAACTATATTATTATATACGACAGCTTTTATTTGAGTATTGAGTTGAAAATTCTTTAGTAAAGATATTTTGTAGGATGTGAGACAGTTGCTACTATACTTTGTATTGAATCAAAGCATGACTGTAGCTTCTGTTCGTTTGAGTTGTATTAGTTTTACATTTGTTCTAAAAGTTGACCTGATTTCCTTTCCCTCGTCCTTAACTTTGAACATTTTCCTCTCCTGATGTGAATTTTATTATCTCAAAGTCAAAGGTGAAGTTAAATAAAATGAAGTAGGAGTTCCAAAGACTCTCTAAATGCCCATCTGGGTCGGACCGTTTTTACGACCAAGTTGTCTGTTGAGATTTCTTCAAGTCTTCGAGTTCTGCCTCTTAACCTTTGTAACTAAGGGGCAAGTAGGCGAGTGGGTTTCCAGTTTCGACAATTTCGTTCCACTCCATTACTTGCAGTTGATTACGTACATAAACCATCCTATTTTGAACAGAGTCAGCTTGAAATAACCCCTGCCACCAACCAATTCCGTTCTTAAAGAATATGTACACATCAAAAGTGACTGTGTCTCTCACTCTCTTGTAAAAAAAAAACAGCATTCTTTTAAAACACTTTCACCTGCCTCAAAGAAATGTTTGTGAAAGCTGCTGCTTGCAAGAGAAAGCGAGGGTGGTATGTACTTTGGAGGTGATGATGGTGGCCTAGAATGATGGCTATCTTCAAAGACTCCAAGTGCTATCCGAATGGTGGTGGATGCAATAAGCCAAAAAATATCTGTGTGAAGTCAAGAGAGACTAACATTCTTAACAGCTATAAGAAAAAGAGATATTTTTATATTGCTACTTGAGTATAAGTTCAAGCAGTAGATTATATACATATCCAGCAATTCCAGCATTAGAACTACTACTACTACTTTAGACACCGACTTTAATACTAAAGATATTCCTACCACCACTAGATTTGTTCATAGCTATACACAAGAACTCTGTTCGCATTCCATTGGGAATACTTTGGGGTTAAGGAAATAGTGACAATAATGAATTTCAATAGTCGAAGAATCTCCCTGGCTGCGTCGGGTGTCCATGTGCCATCCATGGACAAAGGCACTGATTACGATCATCATGAGGTAGAGAACGTCCGAGTAAGTGACTAAATTACTCTAAATATAGATGTACATACATAATATCTATACACACAAATGCTACTACTACTGCAACTACTAAGTAATATTTTCGTTAATAAGCATTTAAACCTTATAGTTCATTAGAAAGTGAGAAGTAATAAAAGTAAGCGAGGTTTGTCTCAAGGAAAATGCCTCAAAATTGCTACTGCTCCACACGACGACGGTAGGCTGGTATTCTGTTATGACCGCAGTAATATGTAGCGCGTAATAATAATAGACGTAGTTGATGAGACTGATACACTTCTTCATTACTTTTCCTTGGTGTTCATTGCAACATAGCATCTCAATTTCCTTTTATTACTCCAGCCTCTTTGAAAGTTTATTCAATTACTCAGTCAAATGTTCACCTAAATTATTTCTCCTGGGAGCTTTCCATTATTTCATTTTCTTATATGCATGCATTTTATATTTAAGACCACCACCAACTGCAACAGATCCTTTTAGAAAGAGACACTTCGTTGGCATTATTAGTGCTGGCGTATAGAGAAAGCACTACTCGTCGTAGTAGTGTCTTATTTAAAGGTCCTTACTTTCACCCAGGTTTATTGACACTCGTCCAAGTTACAGGGCTGTAAAAATACTAGAGAGATCTAAAACTGAAATGAAATCCTACTGCTACTGCTTCTGGCCATTGACTTGGCAGTGGCAAGGATTATTTGCCGTGAGTAATAGAGTTATAAAATAAAACAACGCTACTTTGCTACTTGAAACCATTTGATAACATATGCCACACACTCTTTGTATTGAAGTGAAGGTAGTGAAGACTTTGAATGTGTCTGAAACTAGAAAGGTATAATATACATAAAGGAACGTATGTTCAAAGTCTACAAAGGTATAAATCCCCTCGTTAAGATTATATTTCTCAAAGAATGTGGGATCGGAATGGGAGGAACTGTTAATCCTTATACAGTTTACTTTACTATCTAGTAGTAGGTTCCTGCTCAACTAGTCTATTTTCATCCAGAGGCAAAACCACCCATTTCCATTAAGGAAATTGGAAATAACAGCCATATCCAACATCAACAACATCATTTCTTTTAAACCCTGAGCTACAATGACTAGTGACGGAGGACACCGTGAACACGCCTTCCGTTTTACACAATTAGGCAAATCATGGGCTATAAAAGCCAAAGGCTTTTAATCGCTTATGTTTAAATATAGTATAGTATGGCTTCCTAGACACTCCATTAGACTTTCCGACCCTTTGTTCTTCTTCCTATATAGAGAATCATTCTTTACTGTATTCTTTAAAAAGTGATAGATAAACTATTTTGGATTCGAGTCAAAACTACCTGAACATTTGTTTTGTCATTTGAATTACAATAAGATTAAAATGGATTGTTTTTCAACTCTTTTGCAACGATAATTCTTTTTAAATGTCACAGAGAAAGCCAAGTTGGATAGAGAAAATAAATATGCACTTTAAGAAAGTGTAGAAACTATCATCATCATCATCCTCACCCCCCAACACCCGGTCGTGGTGGACCCATAAAGTTTGAGAATTTATTATTGAAGAATGGAAAGTAAACTTGAGTGCACTTTGCTGATAATAATGGCAATCATAATACTACATAGCCATTATAGTATTATACAGTTATACAAACAGCAAAACTATCAGCATAGTAATCTTCTTGGTTATAGTTGACATGTCTTTTTAGGGAAAGAAAAACCCTTCTGCTATAAAGTTGCGGTCGTAGCTGCGAATAATATAAAAGGAATATAAAAAATAGCCAGACCACAGACGAAGTAGAAAGGCAAAGTCTGTTTGTATGCCAAGTTGAGTCAGTTTAGCCTGAAGAGTTATTTACTTTAGATATGGATGTGGTTTGGTAAACACCATTTCTAAGAACGCATCCAAATTTTTCTTTCTGTAAGTATGAAGAACGTAGGAAACTATGTATCTCCTGTAAAAATATCTTGCACAATTATAAATTATCTGGCTCCTAGCATGCTGTAGAGACATAATGTTACATAACGACCAAGATTATGCACTTTTAAAGATCATTCTAAGGCAAAAACGAAACATAATACATACTTAAATTTTTTCTTATTTCCTCTCACGTGTGCAGAATGTTAAAGTCTTGAGCATCTGTGCCATGCCCATAAAATCATAATATTGCTACCAATTTATTATTTCGTGGTATAATATTTAATAATATCCAGGTATAGAATAATAGAATATTATTAGACAAAAAGAGATTGAGTTCCTCATTTCCGGTGCAACTCCTTCCATGTCTCTAGCCTCAATGGTCCTTGAGTTGATATGATTGTTACCCAAGTTTGTATAGAATCTCTCAAGCCTTTTCAAAAGATATGAGCTTCCTTCTTTCCCATTGTAGGAGAAGGCTAAGTTGTCTTCCAAGTTTCAGTTTCTAGGAAGTACATAGAACCAAGAGTTCTGGGCTTCTGGACTCAAAGAAAGCATACGATGAGAAGTTGTAACAATGATAAGAAATTATATTTCTGTGGTATATAAGAAGAACAGAGAAAGTAAAGAGATATGGAATCTAATAAACATTCTTTGCTGTCAAGCATTAGTAGCAGAATCAGCAGAACCCACGAACCAACCTGCAAAATGAGAATATTTACTAGAAAGGTAGGCTTATGTGGTTATGGCTCTCTTGCATACAATAATATACTTTTCGAATATATCATTGTTCAAAGGTATATTCTCAAAGAGCTCCTTAAAATAAGCTTAAACTGCTCTATAACTTGTCATAAGAAGTTGGAACCAGATTGTCATAATTGGTTATTGCTTTCACTTTATTTCCAGATAGATTTCACATATGCTTTGAGGCTACGTTCTACGTTTCTGAATTCTTACGCGTGGTGCTGTTGATGGTGGTCCAGATGTTTGGGATGTAATTCTTCGAAGAAAGTGTAAAAGGTCTTGGAAGATAACAACTTACCTTCCTCCCACACACATTCATGAACTGCAGTGGGTGCTTTCGATTTTATATATATATATATATTTACTTCCTCTGACAAACAACAAATAACCCCGAGCAAATTATTTCAGAAATGTCTATGTTCTATATATGTGTACCTTTAGGATTCAGTAAGACTCAAGATGGATATTATTAGTTAGGGTATTATACTTTCATCATGAAGTATGTACATAGTCTTTTCACCTCCCGTGTGTTCATCTTCTTTGTTTCCAGCTTGACTTTGATGTTCTCCAGTTCCTGGACCTTCAGTCGTTCATGA
Organism: Vertagopus arboreus; assembly: GCA_034698485.1. Lineage (NCBI taxonomy): Eukaryota > Metazoa > Arthropoda > Collembola > Entomobryomorpha > Isotomidae > Vertagopus > Vertagopus arboreus. The sequence goes on from JAQGBQ010000025.1 coordinate 14,884, forward strand.
CCATCTGTATAGTGAGCCTGGCGTAGGTTGAATGATTTTCTTAATGTTGTTCAAGGAAGGAAGAACAAAGTCTTTATTCTTAACAGTGTTTAAACCGCGGAACAAAAGTCTGAAAGCCTTTGAAGCTTCAAATCTTTGAATCGTGGAAAGATTGTAAAGTTCTGAGTATCGAAGCACCCCTGTAGTGAACTAATCACCTCATGACATTGAGACTGCTGCTGTAATAAGAAGTTGTAGTATACTACTCTATCATGGTCAGTGAGAACAAAAGATTTCGTGATATTTCATAGTGAAAGTTCTTGGAAAACTCATCCTATGGATTATTGAAGGTAGCTGAACTCGAGAAGGAAGATGGGTATAAATTTTAGTTCAGGAATGTGTGAACATATCTGTTGTAGTAGAGAGATATCCTAAGGGAAATCATGTTGTCTCCTCTTCATTTCAAAACATTCCTTGTCCGTATATGTGTTAGTATTCATGAGATTGTATTGAGGAACATAGAAAATAGAACATAAACTTGTATGTAGTTTGAAGAAGTCAATATATAAATAAATTTTGATTTGATTTGCAATTTTTTTTTGTTTTTTTTTTCAGGTTGGAGGACCAAGCCGTGGTGACTTTAGACGGTTGTCCCAGTTTTCAAAGGGCGGTGGTTACAGCGGAGGGGGGTACAATCCGAGGTATCTCTCGCGGGGAGGCCCAACCAGACACCCCCATTCCTACTCTTTGCAGTGAGACTCACACAAGTGCCTTCAATTACTTCTTTCTTCTCTATCTCTGTCTTCCCTCTTCTACTACTATATACTTATCATTATTATCATTATTATACCTCTCCGTATTAAAGTCCATGCTCATTATAATAATGTGTGTACCTAACCAGTCTAAACTTACAAAATCTCAAACCCCAATAATCTCTGCCACTAGCACTCATTAGATATATGATCTTGTTACATACTCTCCTCCGCTCCCAATTAGAGAAAGTTGTCTCAACTTCTTGATGCACCAAAATGGAAATGAAACCCCTTAGTAATTCTATACACCTGGATTAAATATTGAGCTTATGAGCACTCAGTTTTGAGGCAATGATAGGTTTACATACGTAAGACAAACCAAGCACCACAGGTAAGCGGTTTATAGGACGAGCTCAAAATTTGAGTCAGAGTGAAAGTCATTTTTGAAATATCTATCCCACTTTCTGTATAAAATCATAAGATCTTAAATTAAACTCTCAATTTCATCTGCTTTAACTTTTAGACACTGTATATATTTTTAAACACAAATTTTCCAACTCTAAAAAAACTCTCTCACTCTAATTTCCGGTTTTTCATTCTATTACTTCCGTAGTCGCCAAAGCTGGAAGTATTTAATCTTATTCTTTGGTTTGAAAGTCAACAAGTTTGAACCAAATGATATCCCAAGGGTTGAAAGAAACTGGACTCTGTCTGGTTTATTTCTGTTGTCCGGGTAAACATCCTCTAGGGAGATGAGAAAGAATTCAATTGGGCTTTTGGGGCATAGAAGATCTAGGAAGCTAGATTCTAGACTCTTGTTGGATCCCAGACTCTCAATCTATACATATAGAAATAGTAATAGAAACTATAGATAAAAGTTTATCATCATGTCCATGTTGTCCAATGAACAGTGACCAGTTTTGTATATATCCCTTGTTCTTTTGCGAAAGTGGGTGGAAGAAGTTTATTACTCTCTGGAGTAATTCGATATGCAGGGTTGAAAGACAATGCCCAATTTGTGGACCTCGTGAGGAGTCAGATTATTACTGTAGGGGATAAAAGAGTTATTTCCCTTCTGTCATCTTTAACTCGAATTCTTGAGGGCTTCTTTTATCCACAACAAATTCTTCAGTTGCTTTTTTCTTCTTTTATTGTTACCTTATATGTACATTCAACTAGGTAAGTTGTCTGATTACTATCATTTATTGAATGTGTCAATGGTTGACAGAACCTGATTGTTTAAGCTAATTGATGTATCGAATTCCGAGATTGAGTTGAACATATTTAGGTATGATCAAAAATGGATCAAAGTTACAACCCTCTGAATTTCCATTAAATATGAAAGAACCAAGGGAGTGTTATCATCTCCAAAATTCACGGATCAAAAGTATCGAGATACAGAAGGTTGATAAAATCAATGCCTTTGTGTAAAGATGTATTTAGAGAAAATAAGACTATCATAAATCATATGAAAGTGGTAATGGGATTTATACAAAACATATGACGATTCTAAAGCATTTGCATCTCAAGGTAGTAGCAAACAACATCCACCAAATTCAACCTCGGTGGCTTTTATTTGCCCCATAAGATTTTCCATTTAGACGGAGGCTTTGAGACCTAGAAGCTGAATTCTGTCAGAGTCACCGACAAGGAAGAACTCATTTAAAATTCTATCGGATTTTCTTATCCTACCACCCGCATCTTTAGCATGCTTAAATTATATGTAGCATAGACTTAACATCTAGCTACATGTTTTTATCGTTCAGAAAATCTGTACTTGTCAGCTTGTTGGAAGCCGAGGTAATGATAGTGGTACATACATATAGTAGCATAACATTGATTCTTGGTGTTAGTACGTAATATCCGGCAGAGATTGTAGATTGGACGGAGATTAATATTCGGAGTAGTTGATCATGAAACTAGATGTGAAGGACTTGCCAACAGCCCTTTCTCTTTTTGATTCCCCACAAGACTATATACAATATATATTATATATGTGTATACAAATATCTGAAACAACCAAAGCAAACCTTTAATGTTTTACACATTTTTGATAAACTCTGGCCAACGAGAGTCGTTCACTTGGAAGTTACAGACATCAAATCAATTCACCCAACCCATCAACCCAGTAGGAATGCTGATCAAAGAAATGCCCGAAACAAAACTTTCTCTGCACAAATATTTGAACTGATGAGTACAGATACAAAAATATGTTTAGAATTTGCTTTAGATTGACTCAAAGGGAGACACAGGGATATACATATATTTTTATAATATGTATGATAGATGAGATAGGATTCATTGGTGTTAGTAATTTAGTTATTTTACCCTAGCTTTCCAGTAACTTGTTTATTTGTGTTCAGGAATAACAAACGAAAGTATTTTTTGTTGTAAACAAGAATAAAAGTATAGAAGCATTCATCCTGATCCGGTTAGCAAAAAAACACTGAACATGAGCTAAACAATATTTCCAATTTAATGATGGATTTGCGTTAGTTTTTGTCTCATCGGAGGCAAGTTCATTATGACACAATTTTAACGAGTCCTTGACATTATAAGAAAAAATTTTGCAAGGCTGTAATCATCTAGGAAAGTTTGATAGACAGAGATTGTAGTCTATCTTATAGAGCCGACAGAGATGTTGAAAGGGTGTATAGGTTATTATTTTTTGTCGACTGATGCTGCTTTTGTATTTTACAAATTAATACGAAAGCATCTACTAGGAGAGTATTATTCCATTTTTCGTCCTGATTAATTTCCTTTCAGTGCATTGCCACTGTTCGTCTCTTCGTGTATGTAATTCAAAGATTCAGCCATTCAGTCAGCCTTTCTTCCTTTTATCTGTAGACTGAAAAGGAAGTCTGGAAAAATGTGTCGAATGGCTAGAGATTTAATTATATTTCTTTAGTTGTCACAAAATAATTTCTCATCTCTTCAGCCTTCTTTGAAATTAGGTCTCTTCTTTTCCTCCTATTACTTATCATTATGTACACGTATAGTGCTCTATATACAGTTCTCAGGTTATCTAGTAGGTAATAATAAATAATGATAATATACAAAAAAAACTCTGATCATGATCACATTTCCTTTACTGTACCTGTAGTTTATGTTGAGTTGTAGTGCATCATATCCAACGGAGTTTTGTGTCCAATATGCATCTTTTTGCATTTCTTAGTATCAAGGCGAAGAAGAAGAAAAATCGCTTTTTCTGTCCCTATTGTTAGCTGCTCAGAAGATGAGTTCTCATTTTCGTGAATAAACATGTACATAAATATGTCATATTTATGTGTAAGGGGTTGTTCATAAAAACATTTCATTCTTAGTTAAAGTTGTATTTTTAATAGTAGTTTAACAAGATATATTTAGTGGTAAAATTATTATTGGTTTTACACATTTTACACATTAAAACAATAAAAGGAGAAGAAAAAATTTATTTACGGGCGGTCCTCAAATACTTTCTAAAGGAGTACATAGCAAAGAGTAAGATAAAATCTAGTAAGGACTGAAGATGAGAGCAGAGATGATATTACTATATTATTATTATATTATAGAACCCTTAGAAGGCGGAATATGTCTTTGATCATTTTGTACCCAGATCCAATCTTTCGCCTTCACATTTCCTCAAAAAAGGAATCGGAAGAGATTTCTAATCTTTTTAAAAAATAAGAAGGAATTGCGATAGTTCCATAGATGTACTTATCTTTAGGGATAAATATCTCTTCTCGTTATATCAAAGAATCAAAGCCAAATATCATTCAAAGTTTCTTAGCTACTTACAATTTCAAGTCTCATTACTAGAACTACGCGCAAAAAAGTCCCAACAAAAATCTTCAACTCTGGAAGACAGTTTTTAAGAAAGAGTAGTAGTTGTCTCATTTCGGAAACACGGAGGCAGAATCCTTGACTCTGCGTGACTCTTCATAATAATTTCCCAACCTCAACGATATTGAGAACGGTGGAAAAAATATGCGTGGGCGTAAAATTGAGAACTGAAGGGTGAAATCTTCATTACTTTATGAAATAAATATGCTAATCTTACTCATAGTCTTCTTCCTTTTGACTATTCGTAACTCCTACTCATGCGAAAAGTTGTGCTTCATATATTGTTATGTATTTTGGATGGTTGCTGTTTCAAAATGGGATCATTGAGATTGGCATATATGCCTAGAGGGGGTGGCTTAGGAGAAGAAGTACTTTTAGCATCCCAGGTTTGTGTTTTCCTGACACTTGAAAATATTTGTAGACTGGTTTGGTGTGTTGTTACATATCACCACCACGACCAAGAAGAACAAACTTGTGCGAAGAAAATGGAAGAATACTGTTTGCATAAAGTGGACTAGAATGTCAAATGTGTTTCTATTCAGTTCTTTAGTTAGAGAAAGCTCTTTTGTTTTCAAAGTGTTTTCCTCAAAATTGGCTTTCACTTTCTCCCTCTGCTTCCAACTGCATGTAGCACAAATGTCCTGAAGCTGGATGAGAGAGAACTTTTAACAATTTCCAAGAAATTTACCTACCCCGATTTTAGATACTTAATGTATACACAAGGATATATTGAATCGCTCTCTTTGTAATGCTTCATCTCATGTTACAGGCCATATTAAACAAATGAAGAAAAAAATCCGGAAATTTATAGACAACAGAATTGTTTAAACTCTGAACCCTCCCAGATTTCCAACCATATTATCTGTTACAGTTTTTTTTTAAAACATGATAATAGCAAAAATTCTGATTTTCTTATTTCGAGTCAACTTCCACATGTTTCGACACTATTTTATAAGATTGATGGACATTTCTTTAAGTTTAATTAAGCCCCCGGGTTCTCAGTCGTGAGTCTGCAATTCATTAAAGAAGTTTAGATTGTAGTTCAGGTAGCGTACTGTAGCATGTATCCAATCCAGAGAATATTTTGGAGTTTTAGAAGGAGGTTAAATGGAGCAAAGTTTCCAATGGGATTCCATCCGGCTATCTACTTATCTTATCAATTTTCGTCCAATACTTATCTTCCTGAGAATAAAAAACGCAAGCAGATAAGGCACTTTGGACTTGTTAAAAGTGTCTTGGGGAATGAACTCATTTTCCTTCTCTTATTTTTTAACTTCCTGAAAAAGTCTTCCCATCTTAGTTTTGTTTCAGCAAAAGATCAGTCAAGAAAATAATACCTGCGTGCGTTCCCCTGCTTTCTCTCAAGACTTTTTCGGCCTATGTGTAGCACGATATGTTGTATGGAACTTGGAACCTTCGCAAAGAAACTTCTTAAGAAAAGTTGGATATAAAAAGCAAAAAAAAAACTATTTTGAAATGTGATCTCCACAGATATGTCATACTTGATGAATTATCAACCTCTTATTATATAAGGGCTTTTTGGTGTTATCTCCGTTCCGTGAAGACATGGACACAAATTTGACAAACGGCATGGGAAGAAAAAACACGATCTAGTAAAGAACTAGACTCATAACATTTTTTGCAGCATAGATCCAGGGAACACAGAGTATCTGAATTTGGAATCTTTTTTTCCAGGAAGAAAACAAGATGTCCACTTATATGTAAAAGCCTTCCTTTTAAGAGCGGAGAGGTGGTCAAGACAGATCCACACTTTAGTGACTTTGTTATAAGGGCCATAACGGGCTCACAATATTTATCTACTTGTCCAACGGTTGTCTCAGGAACTTATTACTAAATATAGATGCCTTGTGTATGTATAACTCCTATCTTTTTACGAGTATGAAGTAAATATAGTTTAGTGTATATCGTGAGAGAGACTTGAGGAGATGATACATAATGGAACAAAATGTGATGTCGTCAGGAGGGATGAAGCATACTTGATGAAAACTCCGTATTGCTCAGCCAACTTGAGTCTACGTTGCCTCTCAGGTTATCCTCTTGTATAAAAACATATTACGACGAAGGTTAGTTGTCCGTTAGATTTGTCTTGTTCTATGTACAAGAGGACAAAGGTTTAACGGAACAATGAAGTTTTTGTGCTACATAGTATTGATAGGTTGGACGAGGGCCAAAATCAGCGAGTCATTATTCGATTAAAGGGTTGTCATGTTGCATTACAAGTGACATGTAGTTCTCGGTGTATTAATGGGTGACGTGCTCTATACTTCTAGAGCTTAAAGCTTAGGTTAATGTTCCTATTTAGGACAAGTTGTGTCATTCTAGACTGTCTGTGAGGAAAATTGATGATGAATTGCCTCTGTACTTTGCTACTACATATATGGGACACTTAGTGATGCGAAAAGCATTAGTGACCGCAGATAGATTAGCCTATACAATCTTTAACATTCTTCTCTTGAATAGAAACTCCTGAATGAAAACATTAAATGCCGCAAATTGCGACTCGCAATTTACTTGTTTCTCAAGATATTTTCTCTATAATAAGCAACATCCCAATTCAGAAAATTAATAAGCGGGCAGACATTAGTTATCCAAGTTATTTTTCTTGTCAAGAAAGGTCACAAGCCTTTATGTGTTCTAAATAAATTTCTCTCCTTGGCTGCACAATTTGAAGCTGTGAAGTGACAGATAAATTTGAAAAGAGCTTGAAAATATTATAGAATCGAATAAAAAAGACACCTGTTTAAAATTCTAGTAGGAGGATAGAAAGGTTACCACGTTACCTTAGACGTACTTACTTTCCAATGTCAACGAAAAGAGCACGACAATAATATCTACCTACTACTGGCATACATTGGCCTAGAAAATATTCACCGTATTGAATGACGTTGCTAACTGCTATTACACGGAAAGTCGTTGGTATTTTGATTTTGGATTATGTTTAGACGAACGAGAGTTTTCCAAGAAGAGCTTTTCGAATTGTTCAACTGTTCTAGTGATTTGCTGTTGGTGCTTTCACTCACTCACTCGCTCTGACTCGTTCACTCAGCCTACAGAGTAGAACAAGGCCATACAATAAATACGAACGATTCTATATAGTCCAGGAGTTTTATGTGCTGCTGATATATAGAATCAACAATAGAGAAATGTTTATTTGGGGAGGAAAAATAATATCCCGGTTTTTGTTAGAAAACATCCAAAAAGCAAGGTTGGGGGATGTTGAGTTTGTCTTTTTATTTGAGATTTCTGTCTCTTCTGTTGTATTTTTGATATTCTTTGTGTGGCCAGTTGACTGGAATTCAATTCAGTTCCCTGCATTCTACATTCCAATAACTAACAACAACAACAACAAAAACTCCTTTTTCCCAGATCGGCCGTGTCCTGTTAAAAAAAAACTTCAAAGGCTATAAAATATCTATATATAGAAAGAGGAGAAAGTAATGACTTCCTTCTGTTTTGACACGGTCTATTGTAGCCGCTTTTTTATAGATTCTTTTATTATAAAAACTGTAACTAACCTAAGCTAGGAAGAAAAGTATTTAAACGAATTCATATAATATATTAATATCGAATTCATATAATACGTGGAAATCAAGCTCAGGGTTGGAAGGGGTAGACTTTAAGGATCAAATGTTACTTCTATAGAATTTCATGCCTAATAAATAGTTTAGAATTTTATATGATAATAATAATAATATTCTGTAGCCTGTTTGGTTCTTTGGACGACAGAGAAGGACGGGAAATTAATTTCCCTCTGACGTCAGAGAACATCTATCTCTCTCCATGAAACAAAATCAATGTAACCACCACCGAGCACTTTTTCCTCAGTTATATAAACTCATAATATATTATGCAAGTTTCTTCTATACATTATTTTACATTCAAGATTTAATTTCTGTAAGAAGATCGATTACATTCTTTATGTTATGTCATTGTACTAGTAAATGTAAATGCTCCTTGAAAATTTATCAAAGCATGAGCGATAGAAAATTTAGAATTTTACGTAATTCTATATATTTTTCTCGGAAGAGTTTCTCCTTATAGCTGAGCTTTCTTCTTCAAAGGGGGATTTTTTTGTAGATTTGACACTAAGAATTAAAAAAAAAACCTTATGTAGTCAAAATATATATTATGTATAATATGATCGGAGGTTTTTTCTTGGGATTTAAGGAAGGTAAATAATCGACATAAGCTTGATATTGCATATTTTGCTAAGCAAAGCGTGACTAAATGTTCTGGTTTGGAAAATCTCAAAACTATACTGAAGATATAAGAGACTCAATCACATTTTGAAGACGAATAACTTCCCTTGAATCCTTTCTCGCAGGTTAACATAATCCCGTAAAATTCGGCGTGGGAAAAACAATATGTTTATGAACCCTTTGGGAGTTCACAAAGTGTGTGTACTTTGTTAGGCTTCTCGTTGCGGCTCTAGTATGTATGTAGGTTATGTGCACTTTGTTTGTGATGCTCTTCTTGTGTCTGTTTGCCAAAACATGCTTCGGGTTTGTTTTCACTTCAACTTATTTTCTGATGGATAAGATTTTCTTTGTGATAAATTAACGTTGGGAATAAGCAGTGATTTGTTTTCTGTTTCAATCTTATTGTTACATTCATATTTTTTGGCAAGCAGAAAAATGTTTTTAGATCTATTAAGACCTTACATTTTTTTAGAGTTAAGATCAAATGAGAAGTACACATATGTATAAAATTAGCTTTGCTTACTTTGCAAACTTTTAATGTAAGAGAATCTTGATTTTTTACACTGATGTGATGGAGTAGACTCATAAATCTACAAGTTCAAGAATGCCAACAAAGTCCCATAAAGTCTTTTGAAAGTAATATATTTCAAGAATGAAGGAATCTGGTCTTTTTAGGCTATTTATGTCTTGTAAGCTCGATGAAATATAGGCCAGAGTTTGAGTAAAAGGGAAAACCGTCAAAAAATAGGTGAGCTGGGAAAACGTCCCAAAGATCGATAAGGATTTCTCATCATCTGTCATCTTCCTTCCTTTATCTCTTTTAGAGCTGGTCATATGAATAGGCTTCTTGTCTGTTTAGCCCTATCCTCCAGAAGGACATCATTCTTTGCCAACAAAGAATCTCTAATTTCTTCCCAAGGAGAAAAGCCACCTTATTTCATGACTGTCGTCCTTCATTCTCAAAAATTGCTTATCTTTTCTTCAAAATCCTTACGTATATTACATCTTTAGCAATGAATATATAAATACAACATATAAAATATATAAAACTACCCAATCTTTTCTATAATATAAACCATATAATGCTCACAGAAATAGATTCATATATCTAGTCCATATCAGTTACGTTAAGAAGTTAGTATTAGCCACTGATCCGTTGTACTTGTGGTCTTCTTGTGGTGCAGTTGAAGAGTTGTACTGTTTTAGTGCTTTCACCTTAGAGAGCTATCCAATTTGGATTTGAACTCCCACAAGACCATTAAGTCGGGTGAAGCAATACCATTCTTGCATTAAAAACATCATAAAACCCTCGTTCTCTAATCAACCAGCTTTTTATGTATCCGTTTTTTCGTCAAAATAAATGTGTTGTAAACTTTCGTATTCATTCGTATTTTCCCTTGAATTCTTTACCTGCATATAGTAAAGGGTATTTGAAATGGCTGAAGTTGTTTGTAATCCACAGCGTAAGAAAGCCGTTCACGTTTACTTCGTGACTTTGGCTTTGCCGTGGTTTATGATCGGTTCCAAAAACTGAGGGCTTATGAGGATCGTGAAAAATAAGACCGTGAAATTTTTTCAGGTACAATAACGATCATGAACTTGATGGAGAAATCAAAGTCAAATTTCACCCCTGAGGCATACACTCTTATGTTCACAGTTCAGTATAACCGTAAACCAATTTCCTGTCACTGACAACATCCTACCAACTGTACTCGATTCAGCTATCAACCTCGACAACTAAGCATTCTAAAATCTACAGATCAGAACGAGTTTCAACTTCAACAATATTTTTTAAGTTTTAGGAAATTGTGACTGAAATTCTCAGATTTCAGTGAAATCATTTCACTCATCCAGAACAAAAACAGCTTATTATTGACAAATTTTTTAATTTGATAGTTATTAGGTTTCTTCTACGTCCTTGATTTATAGATTCATATATTGCATTGTATTGAAACTTGATCCTAATTCCTATTAGGAATATATCGATAAAGATGATTTAATGTCGTTACGATCCTTCCTTCAATGATTCATTCAAAAAAAAAACAATTTACTTCAAAGTAAATTTGTGTAGTGAAGGTTTTTTGCTAATGAAATTGTTATTTTAAAGTAAGCTTCTAGCTAGATTGAGTGTGAGTGAATTAGATTTGGTTGAAAATTTAACATAACATTTATTTGGAAAAGGAATTTGTTCTGTTCAGCTTCAGAAAAAGAGTATAAAGGTTTTTATTATATGTCTTCGTTAGAAGTAAATAATTCTAGATTGTATTTCATGACTGAAATTCATGACTGAAATTCATGACTGAAATCCATTCAAAACAAGTAAACGGGAGATGGCAAATAACCACAAGAAGTTGGACAGGCTCATCTTCTTTCCAATAGACTAGAGTATAAACTAAGCATAGAAGTTTGAGAGCAAGTTTCTCATTCGAGCCATTCATGCTTCATTATTTTATTATGAACTGTTGACTATGTGTGTCCATTCAGTCGAGACTTTCATTCCAACAAATTCGCCCTTATCCTTTTGCATGTGCTTTCACTCTCTTTCTCTCTCTCTCTCTCTGCCCAAAGTTTTGTTTGTGAGGAACTAAAGAGCATGGAATTCGTGAAACTCGACTGAAATTGTTAGAGAACTATGGAGGAAGATGAGTCCTTTCTTTAGGTTGATAAGCCAGCTTGGTAGTTTGTATTGTTATTCTTGAATGAAATCATACGACCATTACATCATTATTATTGTTGAGTCTATAGTTCTTAAGGCCTGAAAAGCTAATCTTAAGAGGCAAGTATTTCAACCAAGCACAGCGAGGTTTCAGTATGACCAAATGTCACGTAGTCTTTTCTCTTTAGTCTCGAAGAGTACGACAACATCTTATTGTAGAATAATATAGAACACAGTTGTGGGTTTGACTTCGTGGGAGTAGACCAGTTGCTCAGTTTGTATATAAAGATAAATGGGTTTGTTCTGAATGTGTGATCGTATTATTATTTGATAGACTCAATATGTTAAACAAAATTCACGATATTTCGATTGTATAGGCTAAGGCCACATCAATTACTGAATAAATCAATTATTATTATTTGATAGTCCTCGAAAAACATTGAATAGTATTTCAGGAGAAACAATTAGCCCTTCTTCAATCAATTTCTCGGCGTTACATATTCTGCAAGTTTATTATTCGCGTTAGTAATGTATTTAATTTGATGAAAATTACATTTTAATTCAAGCTCTCGACTGAGCAGATTGTGTTAAATTAAAATAAGTAAGTCTGCCAATTTTTTTGTTAACATCAGGCTTTTCATAATTAAAAAAAAAAATATATTAATGAGGTTCACATAACTGCCTGACAGGTCTTGGTTCGTTTGTCATATATTTATTTTTAACCGTTTGACTTGCTGATGTTATTCAAAAATCTGTAAATGATAAAGACTCAGGTATGTATTTAAAAAATTAACATGGACGAGTGAATGTAAATCTATTTCATAATGTGACCCTCATCGTTCTCCAAGTAAAGGGATTAATGAAGCTGGCAATTTCAAAAAGATCAAGGAGATTACATGTCCTTCTCCTTTAGCTGCAGAATCACATCCAGATGTATCGCATAATTTCATCCTACCAGCTGTATTATTTTTTTTAAAACTAAAGAAAAAAGTGTTGAAATCTAGGGAGAGAAGAAATGAATGAAATGAAATATAGCCCTTTTAAGCCCTGGTGAAAGTACGAAGAGATTTTTTCATCATCGCATTACACAATCGGGCATAAGTTATGCAAACCCATTTGGTAAAATAGAAGAAGAGAGGAATGAAAGAAGGCAGAGCCCTATGTGACTCTTTTGTCAAAACTCTTTTGTGTCAAATGCAAATGGACTTTTTTATTTGATTTCCGCATCAATTCTTCACCCTTTCCTTTTTTTACTTCCAAAGTAATTTCCCCTCCGTGTCCGGATGTTTTATGAGCTAACCTTACGTGACTAGTTCCCCAAAACCGAACCACATGTCAGTATTCTTGGTTCTTTTACTATGTGCATAAATATATATGTTTTAAAAGGTGATGGGTGAAAGTCAAAGAGGGATGTTAACAACCCATCTGATCTATATTCATTCCAGATTTCATCTGGAATTTTGTGAAGAGATGAGAGATATATATACATTGAATGCAACAGCGTCAAATGTCACATATAAATCTGATCTTTGATGATCAGATATTCTCAATTTAATGTGAAATCAGTCACAAGGAAATGGCGGAAATGCCAACATCCAAAACTATCTCCACCTTTTAAGCAATTTTTTGCCTCCTTTCCCTTTTAAATTGAGATGTAACGTTGGAACAAGTCCAAAGATTTATTTGACTTTGGCAGGGCTATATATAAATACACATATATAGATAGGGCCTTGAAGCATTGTACTATATTTCTATTATCGGTGAGTGGGAATTTATTTTTCACTCTGGATTGTTGTGTATAGATGTATAGAATGTTGATAGACGAAGCGTGATTAATGCACATGACAGGTGATGGAAAGAGAAGGTCTTTATGTCTTCTGAAGAACAAACGACTGAGAGTGGCAACTTTCACTCGTACAGGATGAGAGACCATCTCGATTATATATAAAGTGGGAATTCAGATTCACACAGACACAAAAGTACAAAAAGCCTTTCACTAAGAGAATCTGAGGTTTTGCGAATTGCGAGCTCTGCCAAAAGGAACCCAATAACAAGGCTTTAGACATACTTGGGTTCATATACATTTTATAACTTTCCAAGTTTAGAGGGTGGAAGTTTGTGTTGGTTGGGTTTGGCTTACAAATCCTACGAATTCCTCAACGATACTCTGTATGAGAGAAAGTTAGTGGAGTTTGGAGTCTCTTGTGTGTAATTAAATTGTGTCTCGTTTCGAATTATACATCTGCTACCCTCCTACTAATATCAACTAACAAGTTTAATATAATGAGTAACAAGTAACGATAAGAACTGATTGTGAATTTGTGAGTGAGATCGTGGCTACCAGTCAGTACTAGATGGTCCTTTCGTTTTTCTTTCTTTAATTTGGGGAATTATAATTACACCAAGATGATGTGAAAGTTATTCCTGAAATAAACTACTTCAGGTCTTGTCTGTTGCATAATTTACCGTTTTAATTTTAATCGTACTGGAATTTAACATCACCTTCGTAGATTCAAATCTCTAAATATATTTTATCGTGCCCCAGGTAATAATTTTACAATATGTTGCGGTAATACATATTTATCTATTTAATAAAAAATGCTAGTAAAAATGTCCACATTTCCTAGATTTTAAAGCCCAAAGTTGACCTAGCCTTTAAAAAATTATATTATAGTGTATGAAAAATAATTTTTTTAGAGGTTTCCAATACGAATGTATAGGTGTTAAAATTATTTTAATGCACGGATTATAAAGCCCCTAAAAGACTAAAGAAACAAAGGACAATGGATATTACGTCATTGTAATCAAGAAGACTGCAAACAAGCTCAGACCACTACAAAGAGATTGGAAGCAATTCCAACAGATCAAGGGTTGTGCGATAAATCCAGAAGGTATTATTTGTATAAAGTGAAAAGTAATATGAAAAAGGTGTTCAAATATTTACACTTCGTGATCGGAAGGGTCGGTGAAACTATTTCATCCATTATATTTTAATTACCTATTCTCTACCTTTTTACATGCGTCAATGCAGCTAATTTAATTTCCACCTTTGAATTCAAAAATACGGGCTGGTATTTAAGGCAAGTATAAAATGTAATATTGAACATGTGGACGACTCCATTCTTTCGAACGACAGAGCTTCATTTTAATTTCCTAATTGGCAAACCAGGTCGTGCAGATCATGTTATCTCGTTCGATTTTTACTGTAACTAAATATCCCCGTTTCTTTGTACCATGTTTAGCAAAATGCATTTACCCTTGTAGTAAAATAATACGGGCCGAAGCACTATTCCATGAAACAGTTACAACCTTTAGAAAACAGAAGCTGATCCGTTGTTCAACTTTCTCCAGTGAAAGTTTGTACATCTGCCCAGGGCTATTTTGATTTCAAACTTAGGCCAACCAACCAGGCCCGATGGAGGGCTTGTGGTTTTTGTTTTGTAGTTTTAATTGTGCGGATAAACCACCGAATCGCTTCTGCCTGTTCAAACTTCTGTTATTTCTTATATTTTATGGCAAGTGAATTTCTACTGCGAGGTAAAGAGCTAGTTTTTCTAAGCCTCTTGGCACATCCAACATTTTAACTCGGGTCTTATCCTTTTAAAGTAAATATCGTTCTAAACTTGAAACCTTCTTCTATTCATTTCTACTATAGAAGGTAGAATATGGGTATATAGAAGATGAACAAGTCACTCACACTTGAGATGTTCCCACTTACCAAAATCTTCACGTGGGGATATACCACGTACAGCCTACCTTTCTCATTTCATCTCAGCATTTTTCCCATGGAAAAAACGGATGTCTCATAACAAGAGGAATGAATTACTTTTAATGCTACAAAGTTACAGATACCAAGTCTTAAGGGCCTTGCTTTGGATTTGTCGAAACTAAATAGAATGTGACAACTTTGTTTTAGATTTTGAGCTGTAGTTAGTTTTAAAACACATTTTTGTCACGTTTAACTAATAATTATTTATAATTTATATAAATCACTAAGCCTGGATTTTGCTACAATGGCACACAATACCATTAGAAACGCATTACGTAGAATTGCGAAAAAAATTCCACTTTAGGAAACCTAACCTCAATAATATAATGGCACTGTGGCACTCAATCACATTCATCATCTCTTTATATATATTCAGAGTCAAGATCTAAATTTTTATTCCAGAAGCAAACCTCTTAAGGCTTCTTTGCCTCATAAAGTAATCTTATATACTTATTCGAGATCTGCTTATAGAAACTATACATAATATATTATATATAGTATTATATATATTGCCATTTCCAAATCCTATCCGGGTGCCTGAATCCATTTGAAAAAGGATAGAAGTAACTATGTCTCGGTGATGATTAAATACATTTTATCCTTAGAACCCGACCCGTAGTAGTCAATTCATTCTGACTACAACTCCCTGCATAAGTGTACACTACTAGGACTATGCACACTCTTCATAGAGGCTGATACACTCAGGCCTTTCTAGTTTCCTTGCATTCCTCTTCAAAGAGCAGGAGCCTTGAAGCCTTGAGAGACTTTCCAGTTCCAAACATTTCAGCTGAATCCAGCATGCTAAGTTGATGAAAAGTAAAGGGATCCTTAGGAAGGAACTCATCTGGTTATGGTTCGCCATACAGATTAAATAGTGGGGATGGTGGTGGTTCCGTCATACTTGGTTGCTAGAGTAAAAGAAGGTTAAGCTATGCTATGTTGATTCAAGATCGTGTACAAATCCAAATGCCTCTAGTACTTTCTCCCTCTCCATTCTAATGTGTACCTCGCTCTCTTGGCTGCAAAGAACTAAGGGATATATTCTATGCTCCAGAGGTATTTTACATCCTTTATACATTGCTTCGACTCTACCCTTATATTATACAGATCGTATAGTAGTAGTAAGTAGTAGTTGTAGATCTGGTTTTGGTGGTAGTCTTTCTTGGTGGTACTGTTAGTCTTGGATGGGACTATATTGAGTCGAAGAGGATGTTCATATGCGTCAAGAGTAGAAGAAGAATGAAAGTAGTAAAAGAGTTGCTTTTCCTCCGAGAGAAACTTAGTAGTAGTTGGCAGTTGGCATGGGTGGGCATTGCATTCGTTGAACTTCAAAACTCGGGATTTGAGCAGACGAGCTGGATCTCCTAAACGATTCACCGGGCACTCTGTTCTTGCCCTTCCTTGCCTACATGCTACACTTTCCATCTCCCACCTTAGTCATTATTACGTACCTTATTCAATACTACCCAGCCCTCCAAACACGTCCTACAAGTCCTTCTACGTCTACAAATAGTGTCCCGGTGTCCCTATATTAAATAGTTCAGATTAAGGGAGGTTAGGGTTGGATAGCAGCAGGATTCCTGTCCACGGCACTCTATACGGCGTTTAGGTAATTAAGACCCTTGCACCTCGACAGAATGTGAATTTACTGTAATCAATCCAAAGACTTGTCAACCATGTGACAGTACGAGTTTTTGTCCCAGTGTTTCCACGAGTCTTTCAGTGTGTATACTTTGATCAAATAGATTCTGTTCTCTTTCATTGCCACTTTTCACTTATTAAACTGTCTCTGTACTATCATCATCATCATTATCCTCATCAGACTGTGTACATTATTCATTGAACACTACTATAGAGCAAATTCAAAGCAGGGTCGATTTTTACCCTAGAAATAAATGCACGAGGGAAAAGTGAAAGCTGGAAGAGTTTGGAAGTGACTGAGTGGTCCCTTCTTCTAAAAGACTTGAGGATTGGAGACGGGTGCTTTTACCATAATGAGACTTTTCTATTAACCCAGTTCTATGTTTTTTATTTAAAATAATACTGAAACAGGAGAAGGGTGACGGAATTTTTAGTATACGAACATTCATTCATTATAATATTTATCATTATACACAAACTCTTCTTATACACCACTATCTTTTGTGTTTAGTAGACAAAACAAAATTAACAAAACATATTGAACCTTTATAAAGAACCAGATGTTGTGTTGTGTATGTGTATTGATGTACCAAAAAAGCTTGAGACTCTCTGCATTTCCGTTTTCTCTGTTCAACAATAATTGTGTGAATAATTTGTGACTAAAATAGCCCTGATTTGTGTTATTTCTACAGGACGATGACAGCCATTTGCTTCGTGTGTAACTTGCCAATTCTTTCTCATCAGGTGGGTCTCGTCTGGAAGGGGGGTAATGGATTTGACGAACTTGTACGGTGAGTTGACTCATAATTATTTACTCAACCCTCTCTATTAATATAGGATTGTGTAACCAATATGTCTAGAATTGTTCTTCATATGTCTGAAATTCCGTTTAGTCTTAATGATGTGACGTCAATATAAGGGAAAGTAAATTAGGTCGAGTTTGTACGCTTCCTTAAGTAAATAGAGATTCGGGTCATTTAAATTATAAAAATACGGCCCTTCTACATAGTCCTCTCCTCTTCATGGGTCTCGCCTTGTTTTATAATTAGTTCAATTGGCACCTACTCCATCCAACTCTATCAGTTGAATTATCACCCCAACGACTTTCACCACCACTACCAACATAATATAAACTCTTCAGAATCTACATAAACACAAGTCCCCAAGTCCCTTGCTGACGACTTGGGGAAAGGAAGAATTTGACAAAATGGCATGACCACGAAGTGAGATGAAGTTGGGCTAATTAATCCGATTTTCCCAAAGTGCTCTTCAATTTCCCTTCCCAAGAATTATATTTTGTATTTTAATAGACAAGGGACTCCAGGGACAAGTAAGATGATGGATGAGAGGAAAACAATATTACATTATGTTCACCGTCACATATTTACAACATTATATTATACCCTACCAAGAGAAAGCTAAAGACGGGAGAAATAAGTTAGCACAGCCTGTTGATTAAAATTTCATTATTTCTTCATGCCTCTCACCTAATAAGAATCTACTTAAACTCCACTCTAAGCAAAACATATATATAACCTTAAAGAACTTAATGAGGAAGTGGATCGTTATTTTTGTGGTTGGTTAGTTTCATCCTATAGGTTCATTATTGCTCCAATAATGTATGTACATATTATCAAAGGGGGTTACTATAGGTGAAAGTTTTCACTGGAACTTTTCTGCCAATTCTAGCGTACAGTTTGTACTCTGTAATCCACCAAGTTCGCGTAGGTGACTTTGTGTAAAAGGGAAAAACTAACTTATCTAAGAGTTCAGAAACTGATTCTGAGCCTATCTCGAAAAAAAGTTCCACATAATGAGGAAGTTGTTTGCGAACTATGATTAACTTCGTCACTGCCCCATTGCATTGCGTTCTAGACAGTATTTTGTTCAAGTATTTTATTTTCTATTATTATCTCCTAATTGCACTACTTATTTTCTCAACAGTTTATATAAGAGTAGCACAAAAAAATTATAAAATGTTTTAAAAAAATCCTACCAGAATCTGAGAACTATATAGCTCACACTGTACAAATTTTTATTTAACCCTAGCTAAGCTTAATACATGGAGTAAATTACATTTGCCACTTGTACCCCTTATTTGAGTGTAATTACTACCTGTGTACCTGATTCTAATGAACACTGTCATTAGATTATTGACATATATACTGTTGAACTCTTGATAATCAAGATATCCATCGTTCACTTTAGATCCTATGTATTTATATGTATTAGTGATATAAGATTCCAGAGGTACATATAATAATAGGTGTCTCATAGTCCCTGTGTTTACCCTTTGAGAAGGTAATAGAATTCTGTGGTTTGCTCCCAATTTATGTGTACACGATTTAATATAGTTCCTCCTCTCATGGCTTCAGATTAATAGGAAATGTACATGATAATATTATTGTAGAGCAGCAGAATAGAAAGAGATAGAAATATGTACAGAAATGTGGTTCTCATTTACTTTAGATAGTAATACTCTTGTTAGTTGTTATGAAGTTATTATACTTATAATTTGATTTATCTAATAATAATATATACGAGGCTCACATCATCATGGATGAACTATGAATTCAATGCGGTTTCCAGTTTCGTTCAGGTTTCCGGAATTCTAGATTATTATCTTTGTTTGACATTTGTTTGTTAAGCTTTTCACTCTTACCGATACCGAAATTATATTGCCTATAGTTATCTATATTGATGATGGAAAGAGACAGGGTGGGAGAATGCTCATTTGGACATTTTGTGAGATAGTGTGACTATTTATATGTGGGAGAGAGGAAACGGAGTGGATGAGATGTCATAATTAGATTTCCATTTATCAAGCTACTTCCTACACTTTTGGACAGTCAGTGATCGTGTGTTGTTTTCTACGTTGTATATTTGTATCTCGTCCAGATTTCTTGGTTTGTCAATTCTAAACTTCCAACTTTTCCAGTCCAGCAGAAGCAAATAAATAAATCTGAAGGCTGAAACTAGAGTTACTAGAATTCGACTACGAGATAGATGAGCGAGGGTGGATGGTCATGCAGAGTCTCGGAGGATTGTAGTGTGGGCTGAATACTGATTTATAAGGATAGAATTGTAATTTGTAATTTAGATACATATTTCCACACACTGACAACTGAAGAGGTCTGGGCTTTTGTGAATGACTATGTATGTGTAGGGCATAAGACATTCAGCTTTCAACAACACAGAACTTTGCGGATTTTTCGACACTGCAGAAGCAGCATGTCGGAGTCCCTTGGTGTTCATGTGGTAACGGGTGTTTCTATTTTTTCTTCTCTTCTTGGAACTTGTTATATTTTAGCATTCATTGCATTCATGAACCAAACCAAGAGGTGAAAGAGATTCAGAATCCAAAGGCTCTTTTTTATATACTTTCATTGCTACAGAATTAGCATAATCAATAACTGACTTTTTATAAATCAGTGACAAAGAGATAAGTGGATGGAGGTATTTCAAAACTTTTTTTACCTTCGAATTTCGAATAAAATACATATAGAAATCGCGACCTCGAGTTTCTGGTTTAGTCTAGAATGGCTTTCTAATCCCAATCTTTCTAATAATAGAAGCAGATGATGACGATGATGATATCAAAATATCAAAATAAGTTACACATTTTTCTCAAACTTTAACTATTCCAGATTATATATTCTTTGGGGAATAGTTCTACTCGAAAGCAATTAAAATCAAGTCAGTTCAGCAAGTTTAGAACAGGGAAAGTTTTCTCAAACCTATTTTGCTAACACGATAATAGCGAAAGTCAACTCGTAGCTCTATCATTGTAATTTATTGTCCACAAACTTTTTTTATGATCCACCTCACACAAATGACTTGGAATATAATATCTGGTGGTGACATTGGTTAAATTATGGACACTTTAAAATCTCAAAATGACAAAATTATTCTGAAAACTAACTTTGATGAGATTTGATAAACAAGGAAGAAAGTGCGGCTTTCAACTTTAGGAGGATTAATATAATTCTAAAATCCCTTTTGAAATAAAGTGTAGGAAAAAGTTGGGTTATAGCTTTGAATGTTTAATTGGTAATTACAAGAAAGAGCCAAGTGTATTAAGCCCTTTCATATGTCATCAACTCTGTGTATAAACGGCTGTGCACATTGTAAGTACACGGGCTTATTATCTTCATACGATTATCCTACTAGCTGAATTCATCAAAACTTGGAAGCTAATTCAGCAGGTCTAGATTTTAAATTTAAACTAAAACTTTTCCAATCATGTAATGGTAGAGTGTATAGAAGTTGGTATTTTCTATAGAGATTAAAACCGTAGAGACATAGAATTCTAGCCTTCTCGTCTAGATCTTTTCAAAACTACTAGGTTCCTAGAATTCAAAATAGAATTACGTCTTCCGAAACTTGAAGTTCACTCCTTTGATCATTTCATCATACTCTAGCCCTCAATCTTATTAAGAAAACCATCATCAAAGCTAAATAAATCCCATGAAGTCCTAGCCTTGTTTTCAGCATCTAGTAACAAGATTTACAAGATTGTTGTCCACAACTAACTTATATGTACAAGTCTCTCAGGACGTCTCATAATCATCATGATGATGAAGAAGGGTAAATTTACACCAGAATCTACAATCTATAGCATGCAACTAAAATCACGATGGAATTTCGAAGAGACCTTATTGTTTGTTTATTACTTGCATAATTACTAAATAATTGCCCTTCTTGCTGTCATCTCAGAGTGATAAGATAGAATGAGTATAAACTAATATCTCTTGGATAACGTTCTGTTGAATTAAATTACCTGTTGACTTTCCCTTTCTTTGCATGATTGTGTCATCGTCATAGTTTGACTAAACACTAAATCTGATGTGTATTTTCTCTGTCTTGTTGTATGTATTGTGTGCTCAATGAATGTAGAACAGAGCAACAAGTTAATCTAAAATTCATGAGGTTCAATTCCCTCACTCAACGCGTAAAACACACTTAGCATTTGCAGGTACATAACGTGCAACTTTTCTATAGTTGTTTTTTCTAAAGTTTTAACAGGCAACTATTTTAGTTGTAACAAATAATAATTTATGATAGACCAAAAGTGTTTTTGTTGATAAATTAATCTCTTTTGGTATGAACTGCATAAATAAACTAAATACCGATTGCTAAGTATTCAATCTTTTTCAGTTGTTATATTGCCAAAATGGTGTATTTCCAGAGAATATTTCTTGTGTAATAAGTTTAGGGAATTTTTTGATATTGACAAAACTGGTTTTAAAGAACCAACCAATTACAAAAGTTAAGTAGAAAAAGTCTACCTTACCCGATTTGGACATGCAATATACCATTTAATGTGTAGTTTTAAGGCGGAATTTAAAAATTTCATTTTTACGATAGGGTGGTCGACTCAATTTCGAGATATTGCCGAAAAATTGCAAAAACAAACCAGAAAAACTCAAAAATTGACTTGTTAGAATAAATAAGTTATCCAAGAAACTGATTGCCATTATATTTAGGATTTATGTAAAGCAAACAATAGAATTAATTTTAACTATTGATTTATATTCTACGACAAAATGGCTCGTTCATCAAATGCAATTTAACTTTCAGCTTGTTAATTTATTAAAAACTTAAGCTGGTAGGAACTTATGACCTGTTTGAATACAATGTGTTTTATAACTCATAAATATGTAGGACCGTTGAATTCAGAAAATATTTTAGACGATAACATTTGACTTCCCATTGATAGTTGAATTTTTAAAAAGTTTGATCCGAGACCAAAATATACTATTAATTAATGTTGTGAAAAAGGAGATTGAAATGATGAAAGTTTACAGTTTTATTTTCTTTGTCAAAAGAAACTCTGGTAAATAATCCTGTTCACAGCTTAAGGGTAAATCCTGATTACCCAAATTAGCAAATGAAATCTGTACAAGGCTGAGGAAATTACTCAAATCGCTTCAAGGCAGATTATGTCTTTCCCAGAAGGGATTGGTTTGTCCATGTCCGTGAACGGAATCCGGAAGGGCAAAGTACTGGACAGCACGCATCGCCACTGGCAAACAAAATCACCACAGCAAAGGCTTAATTTCAGTAATTAATTTAATACTTGACAAATCTGTTTATCTATGCACATTTGCTCATGCTCTCACGAAATATCTCAAGCCGAATGTAAGCCCTTAGCTTAAGTTTAACATAACAGTGTGCGTAGTACATATATATAGTCCTAATTGAATTATAATTTTGATTGGTCCTGCAAATTCAATGTACATTCATCTGAACTACAACAACAATCAACAAAAAGAACGGACTGATAATGGCATTTCAATAATATTGACGCGATTGACGTCTCGGAGTAAACCTAACCGTTCCCCGTTTGATAAAAAGTTGCTTTGTTGTATATCAAACTCAATATCATTCTTTGAGGAAAAAAATAATTAAATATGATGAAACAGGAAAGATATTTTTCAATCTTTTTCTGTGATCTTAAAATTTAAAGAAGCTTTATTTATGCTGTAGTAATCAGATTATTTATTGTCATTTTGCAATATAAAAATTACATAATGTTTGAGCCTTTCCAGTTCATTTCCGTTTGCAGTTAAAAAAAAATAAAAAAAAATAATGATCTTTGTTGGAAACTCGAGAAAATCTGTCGATTTCTGATAGAATTCTTCGATAGCACAATAATATGGCAGAAACGAAGATGAACAGCGCACAAAAATGCTTCTTCTAAAATATCGGCCTTGTCGTAAAGTGCTTACCATGCAGAAAAAGTCCAGGCTGAGCCAAAGGTGTTCCCACCGAGAAATTCATAAGCTGCCTACTATGTACTTATGACTTATATGCGTTCTTCTTATACGTATTAAGATTTGAGTGAAATTGGTTTTATAGCCTATACACATCATCATCATGGTATTGCTTTCGTTCTGATTCTGCATCCACAAAACGACGGAAAAAGAAGACCCGAAAACTAAGAAGAAGTCAAGACAAACCGCTAACTCAACTGAACCAGAAGATCGTCTCGGAATGTTGAATGTCTTCGATCATAGATTGCTATCTTATATGAATACCAATAAGACCATCTCATGAAGTCAGACAGAATGTTGGAACGTGGGAGCCTGGAAGTCAAAATCATGAGAAGAGATGTTAGGATGTTACTCTTCACAGAATCAATAAGTATTCTTCGAATGTAGAGCATGAAACCTTAGTATTTTATTTTGCTTTCTCTTTTTTCTCCTTATATTCTTTTTCCTACTACTTTGATTTTGAATCACTCAAATTGAGGGAAAGTAGTGAAGAAATGTAGGGAACTGGTGAATTTGTAAGGAGCTTAAAGTAGGAAGGATTTATTTTTCCTATCTATCAATCAATTTCACCGGCTTATAGGATTTTCTTTAGAATTGTTCGACTAAATTATCGATTTCAGGTTGCGTTCCAACGCTCGTGCAACTGGTTGTGAGTTATAATTCCTCATTAAATACTCTACAAGAATGGCTTCTCCTTCCATAGGAATTTCGCCCTGTTCATGTAGATTGCGTCACATCAACAGGTTTAAATTATTATGCATCATCATTTCAATTCCAAGTGCCTACGGTTATAATACAAATTTTAATCCCTAATTAAAATGTGTGATTAGCTGTGATAGCCGATTAAATGTTGTTGATTGCGAACTTTTATTATTGAACGAAGTATCAAAGCGTATATAATTATCTTTCAAGTAATGTATGTCTTTCAACAAGTCAAAAAATTAGATATTTTTGATAAACACAATTCAACAAGAGATTCTGAAATGCCAAGTTTGATAGAATGATTTTTTTTACTTCACAGGGAGCAAGAACAAGAAGAGATTTTGCGGGCACGGCTTGGAAGACGTGATTCTGCTGCTCAAATTACGACGATTTCTCCACCCACGGAGGTAAGCGCTTATGCTAATTGGAGTTCTTAATTGGAGTTATCAGATATCATGCATACTATAACGATCCTTGAGCCGTGGAAGTACAGAGATTATAACGATCTTATCAGACCCATCTTAGAAAAAAATCTTATTAGTTTGTTTTTTTGCAACGACATTGTTTCTTGATAACCTTGTAGACCTTACTTTCTCCATTTCTATGTACGTAAGGACTAACAGGCTTTGAGGATTTTGCCAAACACACTTAGAAACCTAGCAATACTGACATCCTACGATCATCAAGGCCAAGAGGGTTTTGGAAATTGAATCAGTAGAGAATTGGAGCAGATACTGTATACAGTAGTAGTAGTAGTAGAAGGTTGTAGTAGATGAGTCGATTTGGCTTATGTTTACTTAAGTGAGATCGAAAGCAGAGCTTGAATTTCATAAAATTGCATTAGACTGTCCTGGTTTGGTGTTGCAAAATCATGAAGGGAGATTGAAGCCTGGGAAGTTAGTATACAAACAAACGAGATGTAATAGAAAGGTTGGCCAGGATATCTACCACCACCAACTCTTCTCGAACAGATCTTGTTCAGAGGTGGGTTGCTTTCCCCAGTACCAGAATCTCTTGAAATGGTTTTGTTTGCTGAGCTGGGAACCCTTATGCTGTTGGCTACAGTGCTAATCTAATCTTCCAATAGATTCCTAAACACATACATGCCATTCTGCGTGTTGGTATCAGCCTTTCTATTTTTACCTTCTGGCAGAAGGGATCAATTTATCAGTGAATTGCTTTTTTCCTACCTTACGGGGATTTAGAATAGATTTAGATCAATGAATTCCGCAAGGCCATACTATTATAAAAAATGTGTTTGAACTAATGGAATGTTTCAAATGTAAATATGTCACAAGTATAATTATTTTAAATTATTTACAGACGCGAGAAACCTCTCCGCCAACCTCCAGACGTCGACGTAGTTCGCTAGCCCAACTTACAGATATTTTAAGAGAATGGGGAAGTGGTGGGGGCCTTAGAAAACAAGATAAGTCGCTGTCAAGACGAGAAACATTAGCTGACTTGGCCAAGTAAGTTCACACAGTCATCCAGATGTTTCATTTTCCCATGTATCTCCAAACAAAAACTGGTATTTAAAGGTCAATTAGTAAAAATTCACATCAATTGAGTAAAAAAAACTATCGATAAGCATTGTAAACTCTTGCAGAGTTTAGGTGTAAAACATTTCAATAGTTTTTACACACATTTCTCGTTTTCTAACGACCGTTTGTATGATTTTTTGTTTGCGATTGGGACATTATTTTATTTCATATACCAAAGTAAGATGAACAGTATGAAAAATTAATTACATAGAAATTTAGTTCAGGTTAGTAGTATGGATATAAATAAATGCCATTGGATTTCTTAATTAATCACATAATACATTAAAAGTTTAAAAGATATAACAAAGTTGTTCATTTTTGTAGGTCATTACCGTGGTCGAGACGTGATTCGACAATAAGTAGCTCAGCAAGTGCGAGGACCAAACGCAGAGAATCGTCTGCAGATTTAATCAAGGGTAAAAAATATTCGTTTAATAAATGCATTAATACCTTAATTCATCAAAACTTTAAAAGTTAATAATAAAAATGTAAATCGGTAACATTAGCAAAAATATAAGAACTTTCTTTTCTATTCCCTTTTTCTCTTTGAGTGGGATTTCGTAAAGTATATGTTGGTATATTTGCAGGGAAAATAACTGCGAAGCCCTCCATAGATAAACCTCCAAGACGTGGCTCCATTACAGCTATCAAGCGCATCGTTACTTCTCCAGGTGATTACCTAACTTCATTAATCTTTCCCCAGCCTTCTCCAGTCAACTTCTATCACAGTTGGACGCAAAAAATCACCTTCCTTTCATTATAATGGCTTTGCCGATGGACTTAGAAATACTTAAATCTCATCAAGATGGTCATTTTACTTAAACTACGTCTCGTTTAGTCTGAGCTCTTTTCACTTGTCATTCAGCCAAGCCCAATTGATCTGTGAGAGTAGAGGCAAAAAAAATATTAGGTCCTTGGGTCTTTTGATTAATGTATGAATTTTTTCACAATAGTAGAAAGAAACAGGATAATAAATATTTTTTCAAACTTGT
Source organism: Vertagopus arboreus (assembly GCA_034698485.1). Taxonomy (NCBI): domain Eukaryota; kingdom Metazoa; phylum Arthropoda; class Collembola; order Entomobryomorpha; family Isotomidae; genus Vertagopus; species Vertagopus arboreus. Next base: position 41,737 of record JAQGBQ010000025.1, read on the forward strand.
CAAATTTTATTCATAAAAATGGTAAAAAAACAATGATTTGTGACCCCATGTGGACGATTGAAAATAGCTCTTATATTATTTTCGATAAAAGAATGAGATGAATTTATCTTGATTGAAGTTTGATGTGTTAACAGAGCCGTCGGAACCAATCGTGTCACCTGCTGCGGAACAACCTACTTCTAGTGAGAAAATTAGAAAAGAGCTTCAACGACGCAATTCCCGACCCGGACCAACTGTAGAACGGACCTCGCCCAAGCTTCACCGTTTGAGAAGACAATCAACAGTGTTGGATGAGTTTGGAACCAAAAGACGCGGATCAAAGTAAGTTTTACATTAATTCGCAAATATTTTATGTATCTATATAAAGTAGACGCACACTAGATTCTACTAGTCCTTTGTTCACGTCCCTCTTTTAACTCATCCTCATCTTCTCTTTATTTATCTACAACTTTGGAGTGAAAGCACAGCATACACTTTCACTATTTGCTATTATAGTTAGTGAAATAGTTAAGGAAAAATAACCTTGCACTTCTAAGACATTGGAATAGCAAATGGAATGATACATGATGAAATACAAAGGGAAAGCGTGTGAGGTTCTCGTACTAAATTCTTGTGAAAGATAAGAATGATGCGGGGGATGCATAAGATTTATTTAAGGAATGTAAACGAGGCCAATGATGAGAAGACTCGAGGAGAATACACAAGTTCTTTTGGCTCTTTTTGAAAAAAAGTTTTTTTTTGTATTCAAATGTAAGATGAGGATGGTTTAAAAGAAAGACCGTGTTGAATCCGTCACGGAATTTTTTAACAACTCCTACTGGAGATTGCTGTTCTGTTACACTTTACTTAATTTGGACTTTTTTGTCCTCTCTCCAGGGTCTCTTTTTCTTTTTGACTTTTGACTTGAATTAAAGGCGAGAAGAAAGTAGGAGAAAAAGAAATAATTTGAAAAAAGATTATGAATTTTAATGAAGATTTGCATAATAATTATTATTACTGAGGTTTATGTATCTGTTGTGTGTGTCTGTCTTGTCCAAAGTGTAGGCAGGATGCCGAAGATTAGTGAGTTTGTAGACGGATGGACCAAAGGACAGGATAAAAAGTTTCATGACGGAAAAAGGGTTTTGAGATCTGGGAGACGGAGTGTTCGGGTTGAAGTGTTAAGTTCATTTTCTTTATCATTTCCGTGTTGTCACTCTACATTCTTTTCTTTGAGTCTTTTCATCAATGTCTCTACTACATTCATCTAAACCATCATCAAAAATATATATTTATTTCATATATAAGGTCAAATCATTAAATTTGACCTTCACACAGAATAGAACAGAACAGATATAGCAGATTTAGTCTTTTCTTTTTACTCATGAAACAACACTTTATTACTTGATTTTTTATTCTTCTTACTCGCCCTTTAATTTTTGGACCACCACGATTTCAAGCCTCTTTCTCTCCTCTATCTCTCTCACTCTCTCTCTCTGTCTCAAACTCTTATTTTTTAAAACGTCTGACAACTTTCACCAAACAATTCTTTCTTCAGAACTGTCACTCACGATAATATTATTGTCAACTTCGGTGGTAAAGGAAGTGTTATAACTAAACCCAGGCTTCTTTTATTTAGGCCCTTTCTTTCGCCTGACGATGGCACGAGTGATGATCCTTCATCCTGGTCACGGAAAGCGAGACGAGATTCGTTGTCCCCTGATTCTGCGGCTGAGGATGACCGACGCTTCAACCGCAGGAGTAAAAGAAGACAGTCTCATCGACAGTCCACAGTCGTAAGAAAGAGATTTGAGAAAATATTGTTTTAAAAGCATACGAGCAGTTTAACATTTATTGTTTTATATTGTGATAGAGTGGGATCGGTGAGAATGATGAAAGAAGAGGGTCGAGAAAGTCACCAGATTCTTCGTCAACGTGTTCATCCCGGGAGCCCTCTCCCGTAACGCCTAGACCACCGAATTTGCGACGACAATCGACGACAGAAGAGATTTTGATTGCTCGGGGTTTCCGGAGACAATCTACAACTGAGGAGATGATTCGTTGCAGAAACTTCAGGTCCGAGAAAATTATTGATCCCTGGATATCTACTCCAACTACTCGTTCTCATTGATTCAGACTCTTTCATTTATTCGTATTCGTGACTGGAGCTCGTTAACGATAGACCACGATTCACAAACATGAATGAAATCTTGACCTCGTGTATCGTCAACCGATATTCCCTTTCTGTTATATGTAATAGTAGGGTCTTCTATTAACGATTAGTAATAATATTATGTTTTCTGCTTATCCAGCAATTCCAATAGTACTTATATTGTTTTTTATAACCCCTATGATAATCATTCTAAGTGATTTTCTGTTTTTAAAAAAAACATTCCCCGTTTAAAATATTATGACAATTCCATTATTGATTTGTAATGCAACAATTCAGAAATCGTATGAAAATGCAATAATTCTAAAATAACACAACTAGGCAGTAATAGAAAAATATGGATTATTTTAATGTTTTATTCTAACATTGTGTTTTGTTTACTTATACTGAATTAGCTTTTTTGTCCATTCACAATTTCCACTTTATTGTTATTTTGTGTCTGACTAAAATTCATTCAGGAATTGAATTATGATAATATACATTCATAATGCTTTTAAGCTGTCATATCGGAAAGTAATTTCGCTTGTGCAAATTATAATTACTAATTAGAAACACGATGGGATTTTGTCATGTTCCTTTCTAGTTTTCAGAATGAGAAAGACAGTCGACTTTTATTATGTTTTTATATGGGAAAAAATTGAATTATTATGGGAATTAGGACAGGTAGCAGAATGTTGCTGTTGCAAAGCTAATCAATTTTCTTTTTTATTATTAATAATTTATGTGAATTGTAGTCACGAAAGTCTGTCAAGTTCATTAAGGATTTGCTGGAAAAGTACAGTCGACTAAAGGAGTGTTTTATTTGTTAGACAGTTACGTTATTAAGATAATTGTTTATTTGCTTTAGAAAACCAAACTTAGACCAGCCTATTTGTTTTTCACTATGCATAAGTACAAAGTATAAAAGCGAAGTTTGTTGCACTCTTTCAAGGTTTACATTCCGAGAAGGACAGTTTAGAAATGTTTTCTGACTTTTGTGACAATATTTTTGAGATATTGGTCCGAATTTTTTACAAGAAAATATATTGTTTAATCCCTACACTAAGCATTATGTGTTGAAAGGAACCTATGGTTTTATAACAACCTGTTGACTGAGAGTCTGAATCATTTGAATAATCTACTGGTCTGAATACCCCGACGATTCTTAAAATTAAAATAAATTTATTGAAATCCAACATTTATTTGTAAACTTTACATATTTGCATTTTGAAATTGCAGGCAAAACTCGTTGTGTCCAGAGGAACTCACAAAGACTCGAGGCCGACGGGATTCTTGTGCCCAGATAACGGATGGTACTATTGCAACAATGACTGTGGAGACAACCTGTGCATTTTTTGACACAAGTACGCAGACTGGTAAGCCCTGTTATAGAATTAGTTCAGTCATCATTGGTAAAAGTGAAAGGTATCACTTGGAACCTAATTTTTAAATTCAAATTCCCAAAATGCTTGATGACGAAAGTGACATGAAACTTAAATATAACGTATCGAACAACAATATTTTAATTCTGGTACATATATCAAGAATGGTTTATGACAAATAGATTTGCTTTAGTGAATAGAAACTTCCAACGTCTTTCATCATTTGAGAAAAAATGCTTGAAGTTGTTTTGGAATAACATATTTATTTGTAATTCAGCAAATCTGAAACTTCCTACCATTAAATTTGTCAAGTCGCATAAAATGAAAATTAAATAAAATGAAAGCTAAATTTATTTCTTTTTCTGAAAGAAAGTAGACTTTCTCCTTTCTGTAAAACTATGGCAGCTGCTCACTCTATTGAGCCAGTTGGAGTCAGTGAAAGTGGAGATAGGAATTTCTTCAACGTTACCCAAAGAGACTCTCCTAGATCCTAGTTCCGTTTCTATTCTCGGTCTTCATGATAATAATGATCCTCAGACTCTTTTCACATCCTAGCCTTACTTACACACAAGAAATACTAGTAAAAACAGCTAGAGCTGCTAAACTAAACCTATATGCCTTTTCCGAATGCATTGTAGTCCTTACTGGGTTCCGGATTTCTAGCTATGGCATCTCCAGCCTGTTGTACTCGTTTCCACAATGAGAGCCTTTCATTCAGTCTTGAAGTTGTCTTCTTAGTGAAAGCACGCTTTCTCCACTCCTCGCTCCATAACCATTTAAAAATTAAAAGCTTCTCAAATTAGAACATCACGGAAATGTTGAAACTATCTTCTAAAGAGGAAGAAGCATTTCCTAAAATATTAAAAATGTGTCAGACTCCTACATATAGTTATTCTTCTTTTTAAATTACCCAATTTGCTCCTATTCATCATCATCTAATTCATTGTGCAATCAACAGTTTTTACTATTCTTGAGAATGAGAGTTATATGAACTTATACAGAATTTGCTACACTCTTAGAGTAATTAAAATACCCTATAGTCATAGCATACACACGAATTGGACTGGTCCTGTTGGAAATTGAGAAAGAAAGCGTAGAAGAATATTCAAAGCTCCACAAGTCACAGACTGTCAAGTTGTTTAGAAAGTTGATTAGAAAAAAGAGTTGAACAGAATACTACAAGTGCGTTACTAATGTGCTGTAATTCTTAATCTATGTGTTTGTGCAAGATTTGATATTTCAAGTATGAAACATGGCTAGCTGATATTTTCTATGAAATCGGGAACTGACTGGGGTAGGAGATGAAGGGGTAAGGGACATAAGTTTTCTTAAAGTTTCTTCAAGTCTTCTTGGATTAATTAGCATATCCAATTATCATCCAGTTGTACTTTACTTTGTGTTCGAGTTGGTCCAATCCCTCTCAAAATGACGTTGACTTTCAATTATTGCAAAGACGAAGACGTGATGTCGAACTGTTGAAGCGTCTCGTTGAAGATGTTGTTCACAGTTCATTATGGCTCTGTAGGGTTCAACAGATCGTAAAATTAGAGGGCTTTATAAGCTTTATTATATCCATACAAGTCTTCATCATCATCATCACATTCTTCCAAGTATTCAGAACATTCACAATTGACTTGGTAGTGGTAGTAATGGTGGTGGAAGTCTCTGTCTATCTTTTCAAAGTAGCAAAAAGACTTATGAATATTTTACACTCGCAAAGAAGGAGGCTTTGGTTAGAAAATTGTGTAAAAAAATGAAGACTCATCTTCCCAACTAATGTTTCCTCTCTTTTCCTTCGTTTCACTACAAGATTTTGGCACAGAAAGTGGCTTTCTTGTGAAAGAAAGTTTGTAATATATGTGTATACTATACACACTCATCTGGTTGGTATGTCCTTTTAGTCGTCTACTAAAGAGCTTTTTGTTGTATTTTCCTGAGGTTCTTTTGGTTACTTATGTTGTACTTTGGTATGCGTTAGGTGGTTGTGGAATGAATTTTATCTCTCTCGTATTAATATTTGTGCTTGGGAAAGTCTGTGCAAAGCTTTTGTGTTCATATTTAGTAGGAGCGTCTTCAAAGGACGTTTTTGAAGGTTTGTGTGATCGTTTTAGAAACAAAGCTGTTGGTTGGAAAATTTCATATTCATATATAGTGTGTCACCTAACTCATTGTATATGTAATGAGATAATGTTGTGTTTTGGGTAACCAAGCATCAGTCATTTTGAAGCTGTAGAGGAGCAGATAAAAATACTTGTATTCCTTGTTTGGAAATCATGCTAAGTAATATTAATAGTTGTGCTTGTCGTTCCCCCGAGCAGAAGATCCGATAGCAAAACATCATTTACAAAATTTACACTCTCAAGTCTCTCTCTGTCCTAAATATCTTGACTGGTTGCTGGAAGTTGACGGTTTTTCTTAAGTATTACTGGGAAGCTGCCGAGAGAAAAATAAATTTTCAGACCATTAGGCTCCAAGGTTGTTGGAACTAACCGAACGGGTACCTACTTTTTGTTTTCATGCTTTTTTCTTGAATAAACATTATTGAAAGGTAAATTGCTTCTTTTTGTTCTAATGAAGGAATGTTGTGAATAATACTTAGGTACTTACGTAAAAATAATTGGGTTGACTTTCGTGCGTGCGTGTGTACAATCTTTTTTATGTATATACATATATGTATCTGCAAGTATAAAGTAAAAAAGAATAATATAAATACCGATGGGAATAAAGCTAGCAATCTAGAATTTACAGAACAATAAAGGGGATAGATAGAGGATGGATTCCATCACATCACAATTCGTATATCATATGATTAGATGAAATAAAAAAGAGAAATACCAATCAGCTAATGCAACAATTCCATAAGCATTTTTTTTTCTTTATTCTTTCCCGTGTCCGACTCATATAACACTCGTATAACCCAGCTATCTATGTTTGAGATACGAAACCAGAATTGCAAATCATCAATACGGATATTTATTCATGTCCAAGCCAACGTAACTTTTTGATTTAGAAGAAGGGATTTCTAGCCCGTGAATTGTAAACAGTTCTAGATTTATAAATATATTCCTAAACATTTGTAAGCACAGAAAGATGCCAAGGATTTTCAGAGATTCTAAATTGTGGGTGGCGGATAAATATTTCTTCTACTAGGCATTCTGTATTGTGGCAGAGGTCAAGTCCACAACTTTTCCTGATTAGGACAGGCTTCCTGTTTTATATTCTCTTGGTTGCTGCTATTTGGAAATCTCTAGATCCGATGAATCTTCAATAAATATATGAAAGTTTGTAGAAAGATACAAAATCCAATCTGGTGGAGATGTAACCCTAAAATATGTGTTTGAATCCGTGCAGAAGTGAAGAGAATGGAGAATGGTAGAATATTTGCGTATTGTATGCATATTAGACAGTGAAAGGTTTGAGGTGGAGAAAGTACAAAAATAAGTTTTCATGTTTCGGAATTTCGTCCACCACCAGCATCTCTTTTGTTTGAAAGTATTGAAACTAGGTAACTTTGAACTTGGTTACTCTGTCTCTGAACGGATTTTCAACACGTACACCTTCAGGCTTATTGTTGTGGTATAGTTATGTAGTAAGTTGTATGGTCCTGTTGTACATATACAAATCTGGGAATGGTGATGAATGGCATTTACATAAAATGTTGATCAGAGTTTCCTCTCCTGTTCGTAGGGCTGTTCTTTCAAAGTTTAGCTTTTCCATTTCATTTCAGGCTGTAAGGCCCAAAGAGTTGGTTGTTGGAAGTTTAGATATTCCGAATATATTTATCATACTGAAGTCAGACGACTTGACACCTCAGGGAAGAAGAGATATATATTTTTGCTATTCGAATCAGGGTGTTGCATTCAGTCGTTTTAGAAAAGTAATTCCTTACACATATTTCTATTGGACACTTATATCCTTTGTCTGTGGATGACAAAATATAACAGATAAGGTTTCTGGTATTGTAAATAAGACAAAGACTAGACTATGCAGTCTGGCTAAATCGATACCCGTGTGGCTAAAATCATTGCCTAAAGTAAGTTTGTAGGCTTTACATCTTGATTCCCAATGTGTCGTAAACATAAATAATAAATGTTTACTTTGTATAAGGATTTTCAACAAATTGGCTTCATCCGACAATAGAGAAAGCATAGTAGAATACACCACTTATACAATTTATTTGTATCATATATTGTTCAAACTAAATAAGATTTAGCTAAAAACAATTATGAAGTTATTTAAGATTATCGGTGATCAATTACATATTAGATTTTATGCATCAGCATACATTGAAAAACTTTAAATTATCATACCAAGTTTTCAAACTGCAAGCTTAAGTAGTCATTAACTGAAGTTAATTTTGGATGATTAACATGCTTAGCAGTTCATCTTTTAAAAATCCCTTTCATCATCATAATGGACATCGTTGATTGAAGAACAGTTGTAACTTTGAAAATAGCAGATTTCTAATTATATATCCTTCAAAGTTTTATTAAATTCAAACTGATTTTAAGAAGGAATAAGAAGAGAGTGGTATAAGATTGATTACTTGAACATTTGTATGTTTTATATGAATGATGGTTCCCTGTCAAGCCTTGCGGTCCTGCTAGCTGTCTTTATCCATCTCCCTTCGGAAACTTCCATTCATTTTCTAAGTTAGTTGCAGCAGACTTATAATTTGGAACTGACATGACATGAAATGATGGGTAGGTTTAGTTCAGTAGTTCTCTTTACCCATCCACTGGGATTTCCAGAATTACTCGGAAACTAGGAACTAGATCAACAAGAACATGAAACTAAGGCCAAGTCCAACAACCAACATATCTTAACTGTATAATTTATTACGTGGCCTTCTACAGTGTTTGATCATTGTATATTCTTCTCAAGTTTTAAATTCCTGACTTAGCCCCTCATAATAATAATAATAATAATAATATCATAACATACCGATACTTTGACTTTCCATTCTTGTATATATTATATCAAATCTCTACAAATTTGCTCTAGTTTGTACTTTGGAAACTTTGAAAGTTTGGATGGATGGATGTTAGAAAGTTGGAAGTAGAGATCAAGACATAATATTTGTTTGATGTTCGTTTTATGCTTTTAGAAATACCAAAATGTTGTAATATTGTTTTGAAGCATGGAATAATATGATCTAAGGTAACTCTGGCTAAAATAGCGCACAGCATTAAATGACGATTGGGTAATAGGATAGGAAATGACATTTCAGCTTTGAGCAACATGTCTTGAATAACGTCCATGGTTTCTAAATACTTGAGTAGAATTCTGTTTGGAATTTTTGCAAGGCTTTTATGGCAGATTGGGACATTTGCAATACAATCACGCTATGGCCTGGAAGGAATTTTCTCATAAAACCGATTACAGTCCATTGATTTTAATAATAATGCTCAAAGTACGTACTAACAGAAATTCCAGAATATCTTAATAATTTTCAGTCTGGGAAATGGCAGGGGTGTGGTTGGGAAACAGAATTAAAACCTTGATTGTATATTATTACCATATATATCCATCAGCTTAATAGCTTCATCTGTTTGTACTCACAATGATGTTTAGTTTCATCTGCTAATGATTAAATTATTTATTAAAAGTTAGTCAAATTGCACATTACAGTTGTACACTCTAATCTATATTAGTTATTCATACAAGACAAAGCTTTGAAATGTTCCTTTTTATTTCACAGAGATTAAATCAATGAAAGAATTCATAAAGCCATTTGAATTTGAAATTTAAAACACACTTCCTCAGGTTAGAAAATCAAACGTCTTGCTCTGTAAAACATGAAAGCTTTCGTATTACAGATGTAAACAAAAATCATTTTCCCAGGAATTTAAATTTCCTGAGTTTTAAAAAATTAAAATATTATATTTCTAACTTGGCGCATACAAACATAAACTGCCAACAAGTGGCATTAGGGCCGGGTGTGCAATTAACAATGCTTGAACTGCTTGCTCAGTCGTTGACAGATTTCACTACATACTTACCTTCGATACAAATATAAAAGTTCAATGGGACATTCTGGAAAGGGCAATAAATAAGGTTTCAGTGTATTGGAGCAATGGCCACTTTAATTTGTAATATGTTTTGCAAAGATCGATACATGTACAGTGATTGCTTTCTCCAGTAAAATAAACTTGAGTATGACCAACTAAGATGGAAACGAATTGGAGAAGCAAAAGCTAATACTTTCTTCTTCAAGTTTGAGAATCCATGGACGAGTTTGTTGAGAAAGTCTAGAAATCCATCCATCCTCTTCGAGATCCTTTTAGGAGACTGATGATGCGGAATTCATCCCCTGCCCTACTAAACTAAATCGTCTAAGGAGGATAGTCGTTTTTCCTAAATTTTGAACTGAATTGTTGACTGACTGCTGTTTCTCAGATCCTTTCCCTTCCCGTCCTCTTCAGCATCTTCTTCTTCAATCCTTCGTCTTTTACAACGGAGATGATCGATATTTCCATCATCTCATCTCTCTTCAACTTCTCCAAGGATAGAAACCCTGCTCTCTCTATAAACACGTATAATCATATAATAATATATATCCACAGTCCTAAAATGCATCTTGGGTACAGTCCCTTGAAATGCAATAAATAGGTACCATAAATTTTAATCTCTCACTTTAGAATACATCCGTGCTTCTTTGCAAAATTCTAAACTCCTGCTTAAAAAATAGTCAACAACTTCTCTGATTTATAATTAATGAAGCTGTAGACTCAAAACTTGCAATTAGTGATGATGTTCAAAACTTGATTATTATCAACTTTCCTGCTTTCTCTACTTCACTCTTATTTTTCGGCGTGGATGGATAGATTCCTTTATAGAGTTTCATAGACATTACGTCCATATAAGATTCCTACATCTAATAGCCGTAGGAACTAGTAGGAAGTCGCGGGTTAGTAGTGTATTATGTAAGCTGCTTACCTAAATTAGGTATATAGGTATAAGCGGGTGCTTTAGGATCTCTGTCCTTGTCATAATCAATTAGACTCTATGAGATGATAAACAATGGCTAACTATCCGAGTGCAACCGGCTTGTCATTGTCCGTCCTTGTTTCTGCCATGAAATATGAGACTTGGTTCTGTACCTCACACGGAAAGGGAGTCATTTCCTCTTTGTATGGAATAAGAATGAGACACTACTATGGGATGAAGATGGCATCTTATATTGTAAATGTATAGAGCATATATGGTATTATTATTATTATGGTCATTGTGCTCGCTGGTCATGTGGTGTCTTGGAGAGGTATGAGAGTATTTATTGTGTTGAAATGATCTGTTTATAGGTTCATTTGTCCTCACTTGTCAAGAAAATATGATCTTCAGAAAGGGTGGCGGCGCTGGTCCATATCACTTCATGTCCTATGACCTCTTTTATATAGTACAGTTATATTGTAATGCAATTTTGGATAGTCGGCAGAGCAAAAATGGAATTTCACTTTGCACTCTTTTCTTTCCATATTTTAGGAAGAAAAGCATCTGCTCGCCTTTCCATCTGGTACGAGTAGATGACTGAATCTGGTGTGGTTCCTTGAAAGTCAATAACATATTTTTTTGCAAGAGAAAAGTAGAAGAGTAGCCCATTTTTGCATTTACATTGCAACAGTGTGGACTGAAATGTTCTAATAGTTTGAAAGTTTACCAAAGACGTATGTCAATATCGATAAAGAGAATTATTAAATGTTAGGTTTAATATAAAAATATATTCGCTTTCGATACTACGCCACTTCCAACTTTTGTAATACGTGAAAACGAGGAGAGAAAGTCTAAGAAAGCATCTAAGTCTCGGCATGATCAGGATAGTCATCATGAATGATCGTCATTATTATTACCCTAGACCCTTTCATACCAGAACCTTACCATCGAGTAATAACAACACAGTGCGTATTTATGATCCCCATTGTGTTACTTGAGACTTCCCAGCCAAATGTAAACCATATCCGCTTAAATGACTTTATATAGAAGAAGTTGGAAAGTAACGAAAGGGTGGGTGGGTGTATATGCTAAAGTAGAATCCATTCAGTAAAATCCCATAGTAAGAGAAAGCAAGAATGATTATTATACTGTCTTACGGAATTTGTTGACGAGTTGATGATAAGGATTATTTCTGCTACCTTAAAACTTGATATGTGAATGAGAATACATATTTATGTATGCTATCTTATTTACAACGAGCTTGGTAGTTTAGTTGTATATGTATTTCCTTTTTAACATAAGACGATTGCCCTTGTCCTATTTTTTGGTTATTTTAACACCCACTGGTAAAGTTCAATATCAATTAATCTGTCAAAAAATATAAGAAAGTTGTCACATAATATCATAAATGAAGTAAGGAATTCGAGTTTTCGGTATACAAACGTAAATAATCCCGAGAGGTCTGAAATGTGTCTGAAGGATGAAATTGAATCGGAAATGGTGAGAGGAGTGAAGCAAGTCTACATTCAAGGTTCATTAACTCATCCTTGGGCCAGGATGCCAAGTAATCGTGTCAGGTAGAATAAGAGCTGAGAGAGAATATTCTAGTTTTATTGGATAATTCCTTTCTTTACATTTGGTACTTTCTCTCCACTCTATCAGCCTAATAAGTATTCTACTACCACTATGAGTAGGATGTAAAGAACTCGTATGATCTCCATGTATTTTTCTCTATCGTTTTATGATGCAGAAAAGGTGACAAAGTTTTATGGACCGTGGGCTAATGCGATTACAAAAAGTAAAGAGCAAACAAAAGAGCTACTCCTTTTAAACGAGGATTGGAAAGTGAGGAAGTGCACCTCTAATACTCAAATCCTGAAATACTACAAGGATTTTCGGAATTGACGAGAATTGAAAGAGAAAGCACACATGGCTATTTTATAATCATATACTATAGCACATATATACGTAGGACCATAGTTCTATAATTTATTACACAAATAGGTCCATGAACTACGCATTTGGTATGCATGAGTTGATGAGGTCAAATGTCATTTTCCATCCTTTTACATATCTTCTTTCTATTCATAGTGTTCATCATGATGCACAGTCGGCTTGTCGGTTTTTCACATTTCGTGTCCATATCCTAAATATTTTAAGCATGAGCTTGCGGCGATTGTCCTGATAATTTAATTACTCTTCTAACTCTAGTGCTTTCAACTTTCTAAAGCATCTATACAGATTTTGAGCCACATAACCTGATAACCTTGAGAATGAAGGTTATAAATAATCCATAAGTCCGTCATCTCTATTTTCTGTTTTAGCTTAGTACATCAAGAAAATACAAAATCATCGATTGTCTGATTTAGATGGCTGTTGATTGGGGGTATGTTACATTATTATTGGCGAAATCGGTAAATTAATGAACCATATGTGAACTAACGGTTGTCGATTAAAAGCGTTAGTCAACAGTAGTCCAATTAAGTCAGATGGGTGAATCCCATCCCAATGAGTAGTTTATATATAGATAGAAGTACAGACGGGCAGCTTTAGGTTAATTACCTTATGACATTCAATATTCATTAAGCCAGCTATTCTAGAGTCTATGATAGATCATCTCTGTGTAATTGGCTGTACATTTCCTGGATAGATTTCAAATTACCTCACCATTGGGGGTAGTATTGGACTTGCTAAAATTTTCAGCTGTGTCTGCCATAAAATTTATCGAGCTAACATATCATATGTATTCGATATTCGTTTATCAGTACCATCATCATCGAGTTGTAGCATTGAATATTGAAATTGTCCATGCGTTACCTATGCCTGTGTACACATTCGTTATGTTGTTTGTCCACACAACCCACATCCTGATAGTTTAAACATAAAACTTGAATCATTCTCCTCAGAATGAACCAATAGTCAACAACATGAATCCCGATCTGTTTCTGAACTAGAACTAATGTACAATGTAGAAACCAACCACCCTGGGTTTCATTTTACACGAAAATCCGATCCGGGTTCGCAAAGCCTTGGTCTCGAGTCTCGGGTGTATTTGGTATTTTCCAATTGATTTCCACTGTTTTAGCTAGATTTCCCAGAAGGTTCCCGTCCGGATTCTTGGATCTCAGATCAGATCTGTGTTTTAGGATTAGAATGCAACACAGAAATGTTGTTCAGAATGTGCGATTGAATTTCCAGGGGTTTTTGGGTCAGACTATCTTCGTTGGGCTGCAGAATATATATCTTATACTCAGATGTACAATAATATTGATCATCCATTTAATTCACTCACAGATTTAATTACTTTTATTTTGTGATTAATGTGTTCATTAGTTCAAACAGCTTAAAAAGTCTATTGTAAATCAACTTGACAGAGCATTCCGTGCGTCCTGTTGAATCTCTTTGTAATGTTAAGATATACGAGATTGTATATAAATGTTTAAATGCGAACGTTCACAATTAGATCGAAATTCTTATAACAGGCATAGCTTGCAATTAGGAAAATCATTAAAAATTCAAGACTATTGTATAGAAGATTGAAGTTGATGGCTTTTAATCGTCAGCCAAGTTCTTCATCGAGTTTCAAACACTAAAGATAAGGAAAGGAAAGCTCTCAAAAGCTGTCATTTGAGAGAGAGTTTATTGGACAATTGTTAGTATTAACACAACTAGTTCGATATGCTATATTATGAGTAATTGTCACAAACTAGTTAAGTTGGCAGTTTGGAGTGATGAATAAAATATTGCTAGGACTGGAAAAGTAAATACTATTTATTGAGTAATCTTTTTTATAACCCCCTGTTTTGTATGTATTTGCTTGTGTTCTTAAATGCCCGTGTATTGTTTTTCTATCGTTACAGAGCAGTCGTCGTTGTACGACAATAACCACTACCATGTACGTGAATTTAATAATTATTACCACAGTTCTAATGTGTCAAATAAATTATCGCTAATTTATGAAAATTTGAAAGAATTATAAATAACATTGCTCAGCCTTATTTAAATTATTATTACGAATGAATTTAATTTATGATCATTGAAATAAGTATGTAACATCCTAGTCCTTTTTAATTTTGCATCGATATTATAATGAAAGCAGTGATAATTTACTTGACACATTAGAACTGAGGTAATAATTATTAATGAATCCAGGAAGAATGTTTGCGGTGCAACTCGTGCGGACAAAACCTTTCAGGACCCAGCCAAGTAATTTCAATTTTCTTTGATACAACAACTAACATACATATTCTCAGGATATTATTTTTCTGAACTCTACTTATTTCTTAGAGAATAAATTAAACCAAAGTGCAACCTCAAAATAAAACTTTTGTGTCATTCTTAAAAACAGGAATTCTTAAAAACTAAAGTTTATTTTCAAAAATAAACTAATCGAGATTTTTGAATATTTAATTCAAGACGACTTTCCCTTTATCAAGTCAGCACTCATCTTTGCAAAAATGTTGAGAAATAGTTTTATGAATTTGAACTAATTATTCTTAGAACCTCTTACTCTAAGGAAGGAAATGTTGACGATTTTGTCATAATTTCAAAGAACTTGAGGAAGTGACTTTGTCTAGCTTCCTCTTTAAATAGAAAGGGCTGTTAATGAATTTATTGTTTAATTTTGGAACAGAAACGGGCTCGCCGATTCAAAAACCAAATACTGTGTGATCTCCACTTCGCGGACGTGGTGAGTTCTAAATAATTATTTAAATCTAATTAATTTATCTAAATCTTTTTATACATATCTAAAGCTGTTTGATAAGTGTCAGGCTTAAACTGTTTTATTTTTCTCCATTTAATCAATCAGGCACTGATGGAGTGTTCAGATTTTATGAACCAGCTTAGGTCTTTCAAGCCTCAAAGCTTGGGATGTGCGGTTGCCAGACGGAAGTCTTCTACTACGCTTATTTTTCCGTTACCACCACAAGCTTGTTCAGGTATGACAATTTCAGGAATTTTTTTGTGAAAGGCAGCGAAAGCTATGAGACAATTCGAAAAGAAAATATTCACAGAAGAACTACGGCCCTTGTAATGTAATATGAAACTGGCAGATGTTACACCTGCTTGAGGCACTTTATCACTGTTGATAAAAAAGAAAGTTTTTATTTCTTCTCTGAAGACAAGTTCATTCGTATTAAATCGAAACTTTTCTATTCTATCCCTCTTTAACATGTAATTTATGTATCCAATTTTGCTTCCTCAAGAAGCACCTGGAAAACCATCTAGGACAAATTCTATAGAAATAAATAGTTTCCTTCCAAGTGTAACTTGTACTGAGACCTCTAAACATTTTGATGGCTTTTGAAATTTCGTTTTGATTGGATTGAAAAATATTAGAACTTTCAGAACCATGTAAACTGAATTGAAATGTCAAAAAAGGTTGTTAAACTATTATCATGATAATTACCGATTTGAAGTAATTTTCACTCGCTTTTCCTCAAAAAAAACTTTATAATTGGTTAATAATAACTTGCAGCGGTTTGACATTTTAAATACTACCTATAATATGAATCAGAAAACAAATAGTCAAACCACTTTTTTATTACTTCATGCTAATTTCAGAATAGAATTTCACAATGGACAATGCCACAAATGAGCTTGCATTCTTGGAAAATTAATTATTTTTTGATCTGTGAAGAGATTCTACGAAAATTAAAAAAGAACTGATGATTGACAACTTGAAATGGTTTGGAAAATTACAGATGAATTTTGTGAAGAATATCCTCACCAATTAATTCCAACACCGGGGTACTGGATCGAGTGTTCCAGACAGAAAATTACAGGCAATACCAATGTCTGGGACGAACAGTCGGAATCGGGTGAGTTGAATCTAGAATTTATTAATGCCTTTAGGGTAGCGGGGGTGTTAATTAGTTAATTATAGAACCTTAAAGGTCATATTTTATCTCATCAGCGAGTAGGTTGATTTACATACTAAATTGAAAATCAATGTTTCCAAATATTTTATTTTGTAGCATTTATCAATTGAAGTTCTCTAATATTTCTTAAAATTTAATTCTATCTTGACTTATAATACTCTCATACATTACACGTACATATAAGAGCAATTGTTTTGAGAAGAAAAAAAGTCTTTGATAGATAAAAGTTTGTATATTCTACTTGGAAATAAACAAACAGTTGTTACACCATAACTATCAAATACATCGTGATAAAAGTTGGTATTTTAAATAGGTACCGTAAAACACTAAATAACTCCCCCCCTGTTAAATGTCAAAAAGGTAAAGCAGGTAAAAAATAAGGGAAAAGGGAAAAAAGTTAATGATTTAATCCTAATGTAAAAATTAGCCAATCCAACAACAAAGTTTAGTCGTTTTCTTTCAGATTATTAGTTACATTTTTGCTGGTTGGCAAGAAACTATAGATATTTCTGAACAAAGTAGGATCACATTTTGTGAAATTGACCTTTGAATTATTAACTCCCCCCCGGAATAACTCCCCCTTTTTTTAGGAGGTTTGAAATAATAACTCCCCCGGGGGAGTTATTTAGCGTTTTACGGTAATTGATTTGATGTAATTAAATGAATCTTACAATTATCTTACTACTAATAATTATGCGATTGATCTATTTCACAACTCTTGATAATGTTATAAATTAGTTGAGTTTCAATAAATTGAATACATCAAAATAACTATATAATTACAATATAAATATTGTAAATACTCATGGACCATATTGAAAAATATTCACTCACATTTTTTTATTGAATCATTAGGTTTATTAGTTTATTCCATTTGTTCGGCAATCAGAAAAGTGTTTTGATCGAAAAATTAATTTGTTTATGACTATTTTTTTAGATTTCCAAGAAGAAAAAGAGGACGAAGACTCAAAGGATGAAGATGATGACGGTGAAGATGATTTAGATGAAGAGAACGAAAACGGTGATATTGACGGTGATTATGAGGGAACCAAGAGCAGACGACGAAGAAATAATGCAAATATTCAGGCATGTTTTTACCCTTTGTTTACAAATTGTAAATTAATCAAATGTTTGATTCAAACATTTGATTGTTAATTGGAGTTCAGCCATTTTCATTTATTCATAACAAGTAAATTTGCGACTGATTTACTAAACTGGATGAATTCCAAAACTTGACAGCGTAAAATACGATTTAATTTGGATCTTGTTCAACGAAATAACAATAATAATATTATGGAGGTTATAGAAAAATGAATGCAACAGAAACGTATTGAACTTTGACTCTATGACAGTTAAATAATTGGAAAAGTTCAGTAAATTCCATAATATGAAGATTCACGATAAACCTTACATAAAAAGATTATGCAACAAAATTAGGTAATACTATTAGGAGTGAAATCAATATTATAGCTTTCATATGTACGTATTACGCTTAAGATTAGTATTTTTCCTAGAATTTTACAATTCTACATTTTCATTATGTAAAATGAAACACAAAACCAAGCTAGTGTAATTTAGCAAGCTCCTAATTTCATAGTCTGGAAACCCGTATTATAAATGAAACATGATAGCATTCTTATGAAGTCGGTAACAAGGTCATTTTGTCTAAAAGACTAGATTGTTGGTACCTGTACAAGACTAGGTTCAAAATCAAGCTTTTGCTATAGGTGAACTTTTACATTAATTTCGTGATTACAGGTAAAAGGAAGTAGGAGCTTTAATTATTCTAGGCTACTTTCATTCTTGTACAAATTATATCATTTAATCAAAAGTTCTTGTGCTACAAGTTCCACTCGATTGAAGGGCATGGGTCTGTCAAGTATTTAATTACACACTTTCCACTTTCTCGTCCCCTCAAAACTCTCAAAATGAACTTTGGTAAAGTCAAAGGATAATTTTTAATTTGTACCTCTTGTAGTTGACTACAAAGACAAACTAAAAGATTGTCAAGGTATATAATACGTAGTATGTAAGGACAATAGATCTACAAAGCTGCTTGGATATCACCGAATTTTATATTTTAAGCCTACTATAATAATATGTAGTATCTGAATTCTTGGAATCTCATGCAAATATTATTAAAGAGTTTTTGTATTCTGAGAAGATTATACATTATACTGCATCTCTTTTTACCTGAGCGGCCTTTGGCCCAGATACCCATCCAGCCATATCATTAAACTCCCGTCAGTCCGATCTAGGGATCACAATACACAGTTCAATACATAGCAAGGGAATGAGCTTAAAAAGCTTCTGAAACCTGAGGTATTCAGCTTTAAGTACTTTACTCGTACCAACATTCTTAGACATAAAATGTTCGTAAATATATATAACAAAAGCCTGGCTGTATGCTCTGAAGTCTGAACTACTAGTGGTATATACTAATATTATGGTATATCCTTCACTCATTTATTCCAGTGTTCAGAAGAAGACGAAGATCGGTTTCCTCGAATGAGCGAGCCTACGAAGACCTCTATAGAAGAGCAATGGGAGAAGAATGGGGGCTTTGAGCTGACGTCAGTCGAACAGGAGACGTACGAACGTTACCTATTTGGAACGGAGCACTGGAACTATTTCACGAACGACGAGGATCTTGGACCTGTCATCCTTTCCCTTAAACAGGAAACTCTCAATGGCAGAGATCAGTTCAGGTATGTTCTATCTACCAATAATAGCAGCGTATAAATCACTACAAAGAAGAACTTTTGCTTCACAATGGATTTTCGAAATGAAATTGCATTTAGTTACAACTAAAGCGTTATTACTGGATCCTCATTTCGAATATGTAGTTAACTGTAGAGTTGGCTATTGAGAAAACCCTATGAGGGAATGCCATCCTACTATCTCATTCATGCATGAGAGAAAGCAGTTGTGTTGTATTTGCCAAAGGGAAATGATTCGCTGAATTCTATAAGATTTGAACAGTAGTGTTGCTTGAGGATATTGAAAGATCAGAAATAGAGACAGAGACGAGGACAAGGAAGAAAATTGATTGGCTCATTTAGCTCAAGACATTTCTGTTCTAGATGCTGTGGTTGGCAGCTTGCAGATGTTCAATATTTATGGCTATACTGTATATATGAATCACAGTTGGGTGAAAGTTGTGGATGTTCACTTTCGTCCAAGACACATGTAACAAGTTTGTATTTTTGGAACGGAAGGTTCTGTCTATTTTTCTGTTTGTCTATTTCTCATTTCAGGACTTCATCTGTAGCTTTTGTTCGTTTATATGTAGTCTCTCTCTCCTGTGTACTACATACCTTTAGAATTCAGTTGAGTGGAGGACAGGGCTAAATGGTTCGTATAGAAAAAAAACTAGACTACTTTCTCCACGTAGTTGATAGTGGTTGGTTGCATTAATACTAGTGGCACTTGTACACTTATAGAATGGTCAAGTCTTGGTTGAAAAGTTGTGTCTTTTTTGGACATGTCATCGTCAGTTGACAAAATCCATTTTCATGAAATAATGCCGTTTCACATACATATGAGAACGTAAAAAGTTCATTTCGACGGGGAAGAGTTTATATTATCATTATTTCCTGTCGCTCCCCTTTACTATCTCATCCTTTTACGGTTTTACACGAGCTGCAGTCAGCGTCTATTCATTGTGTTGACTGTTTACCACACACAGAGAGGAGACAGAAACAAAATGTACAATATTCGGTTGATAGCTGTTAGAGACTTTTATCTCCACTTTTGGGAGTATCCTGTGATCCAATATTGAATGGGCTGGATGTATTGATTGTGTAGCGTTACATATCATTGTAACAAAAGGGCGTAACCTGATTTGAAAATGGCAAGGAGCATTATCCAAAAAGTTTACAATCCAAAAAGAATCATTACATGAAAAGTTCTTGCATTGCATTTTTTTATCATTGTATGTACATCTTTAAGTAATCGTCAATTACATTTATTAATAAGATAAAGTTTATTTTCAAAAGTTTATATTTTATTTGGCCTTGACCTTATTCTTAGCTCTTAATAGAAGAATTTTATTTTTAAAAAGGAATCATTGGAATTAAACATGTGATGTGAGTGACGACAATAAATATCTCCCAAATACTAATAATAAGATAGACTCTGTTTTAAGCTCTCTTGATTCTTCTTGACTCTAAATTCTCAGTGTATTAAATATATCTTGTAAAAGGAAAACTTTTGTTTTCAATTGTTTTCCATTCTGTTTATTTTCTCAAGGAAGGGCAAATGGATGCGGTGACGTGTTACATTTATAGAGTCTTAGAAGTTAGGATGTTGATGTACGTGTGGGTACTTTCTCTCTTCCCAAGCTCCAAGTGCTTACATTACTTTTTGATCAGAAATAACAAAAAGCATGTAACTTTATAAGAGGCTATATAAGCTTAAATTTCCATCTCTATCTGCTTCTCTCATAAATTTACATTATTTTACATTAAGATATATAGACATACAGGGAGGGCGTTGCGATATTTTCTTAACAAGTTCTTTAAAACGGAACGAAAAATAGATAATTCTCAGAGAAGATTTTGAAAAATCCATTTTCAGAGACTGTTTTGGGGCTTTGCATCTCCTAAATAAAATGCTTATTTAGCTATATTTGTCAATCTCAATTTTCTAACTTTTACCAGCAATGTTTAAATTCAATGTCTCTTTTCCGAGTCTTTGATTGAAGACCATGAAGACTGTCAAGTAGTGTAGTGAAGTTCTCTAATATAAATTGCTAGTACATACGAAGTGCATAGTCACGTTTCTTTGTACACATTCTATAATTATGTGACAGGTAATTTCATTGGAAAGTGAGTTAAAGGGCTTTGTAAGTTTGTTCTGGAAGTAAACTAAGTAAATTGGGAGACTAGAGACTAGAGAAAAACTTGACTTTGCAATACTTTGCATCGAGACATTCGAAATCGAAACTACTAGAGTGTTCTTGAGCAATATCAAACAATAGTACAAGGCAAACAGAGGATTGGAATATGACGTACAGGGACCTTTGGGATATGGGATGGGAATGGAGAAAATCGATTTTTTTTGCATCTGGACCTTTCTCCGAAAAGAAAGGCATCTGTTCAGGGCCGTAGCATCTGAAACTTGTATACAAGTTTATAAGACAAATGTGCAACTCGTTCCTCCACTGCTCCGGTGATAATAACTTAACGATAAGCAAAGCATATGCCAATCATCTGAATTATTAATGATTTTACTTTACTAAGCTCAACATCCTTACTTTCTCCTAGAATATCCGCTACTTTTTAATGTGTCTATAATTACTCTTTATCGTACAGTTGCTTTTAAAGACAAAATCTTAGTGTAAGTTGATCGAAGAAAGATGTACTTCTTAGAACCTCGTTATTTACCAACTAGGGACTATAAAATTGGGCTAATTTAAAACTTGTGTTAATGTTAATGTTGTCAAGTATTATTATGAAAGCAATCATCCCTTCTAAGAAGTAATTTAATCACAATTACAGGAATTGTTTTTAGAGATAAGTATCGATTACAAATTACAACTTTATCACACTGACGGTTAAATTTACTAGCTTTTTATGCCATACAATCTATTGTCCATGCAATGTTTCAACCATTGGTAACAGGTGGTGGTGGTTTAAAAACTTGTTTAGTTAGTGATTAGACCTTTCTGCTTACCCAATCCAATAAAATTACAGAGGAAAGCTAATTTTCTCATTATCGTAATCATAACAATTTCGAATAAGAACAAGAAAGAAGGGAGGATAATTATGTAGATTAGGGTTTGTTTTTCAAAATTCAGTAATCGCTTTCCTCAAACTTACGGTTTAAGGGCTAGTTGTAACGAAAGTTTCTCTCATTTTCCAAAGTCGAAACTGGTTCTAACCTGAATAAGATAAAGGAGTAAAATAACAATAACATTGAAGCCGAATTTAATTAATAACCATAATTAGAAATAGATTATCCTCAAGGAGGATTAAAAGATCTCAAGTTTCTAAAGACAAATAACTTCATCAACCTTCTTCAAACTTCACATCCGTCAGGTAAACATTTCAAGTCGACTGCTTTCTCTTAGCTATGAGTAATTATTCCTTATCACATCTGTAAAGAAACTTGTGCCAAGAATGAGAGTTGTTTGGACTCATTGGCAGATGAGAGATTATAACTTTACATAGTAACGTACAGAATTTAAGCTTATAAATGGATGCTCTTTGTGCTAATGCTTAGAAATTTCGCATGTCGTGGGCACAGACTTTTCAAAATCTTCCTGAAATATGGAAATAAACCAACTCAAATTAAAGAATTAAATACAATTTTACGATTGTCGTTCCAAGACAACTTTATAAAGCTTTTAAACCAATGATTTTTTGACGATTCGTAGTTTAAAAAAGTTTTTGTTTTAAACGCTCTGTTTTTCAGTAAATTTTATGCACCCTTCTACACTGGGTTTAATATAACCTAAAAACCTTATAAAGCTATAAAAACAACTAACTGTACAAAAGGAGAAAGCTGGTGAAAGTTAACAAAAAAAAATGAAAGTCGAAGAATGTGTCTTGTGCTTGAAATAAGTATAGGTAAATACATTTATAATTGTTCCACAAAAAAATCGTTATTAAATAGACAAACCTGTTGGACTACGACCTATTTCCTTACATGCATGCATACATATAGTAGTAATAACTAATGCTAGAGATCTCAGTGGACTTTCCCTCTGCGCTGTGGTTCTGAATTCCTTGAGTCAGTTTGAATTGAATCCAGAAAACGTGTAGCCTGGCCAAGAAAGTCCTTCATTAATTTTATTAGTCTCTCTGGAGTCTCTTATCCAGTTATCCAGCCTGTGATTTCAAGATATATGTTGTTATGTTCTTGGATCTTTTTGAAAGTAAATTGTGTATAAAGCTAAGAATTTTTAATGGCGAGTAACTAAATATGTGTACATAAATTTTATCTAAATAACTTGGGTTTTAAAGTAGACGGAAGTCGTAATAGGTAAGTTACAAAAACAGAAGAGTAATTTACTAAAATTCTTTAAAATTCCGTAGTCTTTGAAATCTTTTTTTTTTTTAAAGAAATAGTTTGTAAATCTTAAAGAAAACGAGGGATTATATAACAAAGCACCTATTTGTATGGTGTATAAATATTAGAGGTAAGAAGAGTTCCTTCTTTTCTAGGAAAAGTTGACCAAAATACCTTTTAGCTCTAAAAGTCTGGAGTTTGTTTTATCACTCGTGCAGTTATCAGAAGCTGAGTTTAATTTGTTTTTCATTATTAAGTACAGAGTGCCTGAAGGATTCTATGAGTTATTTCCTGACTTGGTTTTACTTACTCCCTCAGAGTAGTTTAGTCTCACCAGAGAGCCCAGACTAGGAAATGCTAGATGTTAGAAGCCTGGAGCATCTAAAAACAAGTATAGAATTCTAGTAGAAATCTGGAAGTTGTACAAAAGTAAGAGTCTGTAATAGAAGTTAGCAGTTGAGAAACTAAAATCCGCCGGATTGGAATCTCTGTCACTTCTTTGAAAATACAATACCAACATAACTAACATTACGAACATCAACCGGCTATATGTATGTTGTGGTGGCTAGTACTAGTGTTGTCTATTTTCCACTGCTTTTCGGCCTCGTGTTGTTCTTGTAATTGTAATACTTGGGAGTCCCGAGAACAGTGGGACTTTAGCTCAACAACATCAAGTAGAAGCAGTTAGCTTTGCTTGAGGGAAAATAGTGGAAATCATCATACACATGAGGACAACAAAAGTTAAGAACTTTCTGGAGAGGAGAAAGCAGAGAAGGTTCGTGGCCAACCTAGTAGTAGTGCTCTGGAATTGCGAGATTTAGATTTACAAGCCTACAGGGCATACCTAACCTAACGCTCAGCTCTTGAGCACATAACTATTAGGTAGGACTTTCTATGCAGAATCTTCCTCCTGTAGATCTCTTGCAGTTGGACCTCTATGCACTCTACTACATACAACAACTCAAATCTATACGGGATTCACATGGATGTTGCATGTTGGTTTGTCTAAAGCTTCTTCTTGTGTACTTCTTCCTCGACCTACCTGTGTATAGATATATCTCCATCTTCTTCTCGGAGGATAAATGAGTATAGATTCCTCCGGGTGAAAGTCAGCCACTCAGGATTTTCCGTGTGATATGCTTTTAAGGAATAATTCGATTCCCTTCGACGAAATGTCCTGGGTGGTAGGAAGAATTTTAAATAGATGGATAGGATTGAAATGCTTAGTGACTTGAATACTTTATTCATTGACTTAAGTTACTTATAGTTACTTTACTTGATTCCTTTTTCGGGGGCTTCAGAGGTTGGCTTCATGAAGACGGAAATGGCACAGCAGGGAGTGTAATAGTTACATTATGTTTTGATGAAGAGGTTTTAAGGAGGATTAAATTTGTGGGAGTGTTGGACTCAATTTAAAGAAAATCTTGAAGGATTTTACTAGCCTTTTGATAAGCTTTTACCCAAACTATATATTGTATGCAGTTGGCATAGTGGGTAGGCGTTTAGAACACCTAAGAACAATTTTATTTCGAAATGAGGTCGGCCTACATGTTAATGAAAAAAGTTTTATGTATTCAAGGCAAATGAGATTATTTAATTTTAAACGTCTCGTACTTGTAGATTGACTGAATGAAAAAAAACATTTCACTGCATCTCGTTTATTATTATTATATTTTAGGATCTTAGTACGAGCTATAAGTTACACTGTTCACGGTCTAATCCCTGCCTCATGTGTTTTTGCGGATCGGTACAATCGAGAGGAAGTTGTTCGTTCGTTGGGAAAGGAGATCAACCTTAATCCTCCTTTGACTCTAGGCCAACTCCCGGATACTCCAGATGAACTGCTCAAACTTGATCAGGTTTGCAGATTTTTTATAACTACCTTTTCTTAAGAAGGCGTTTGATGTACAATGAAAGCAACCACCGCCGATTCTTTTTAGACTTTTTTCATTTGACTGTTCTAAAATGCAAACAAACGGTCGTTATATATTGTCTTAACTATTGGTAATTGGGTTAACAGGTGTTCATAAAATCGGAGCTCAAAGTAGGTGTAATCTACGTAAAGGAAGGTCAGTACACAGAAGAAGAGATTTTGGACAACAACGACAACAGCCTAATGTTTGAAGACTTTCTACAAATCCTCGGAGAAAAAGTGCGTTTAAAAGGATTCGACAAGTACAAAGGGGGCTTGGACACTGTCCATGATCTCACAGGATTATATTCCGTCTACACACACTGGTGAGTTTCATATTTATGAGTCTTTTTGAAATTCATTTTAATTTCGACACTTAGCTTTAATGACGCTAATAGGCGAGGGATCGAGATTATGTTTCATGTCTCCACACAACTTCCGTATGAAAAGAATGACCCTCAAAAGGTAAGCCGATGATTTCATAAAATCCCTATAGCCATTTTTTGTATTATTATTTCCCTTCAGCAAAGATTTGAGTATTAGAGTAGGATGATACATGCAATTGGGTCCCTGTTCTCGTTACTTTACTTATTATCACATTGAAGATGTGAAGATAGGCCGGTGGGAGGATAGATTTACACTACACAAAGTGGATATTTTATGCCTAAAGATTGAGAAGAAAGGTCTGAAAATATTCCTTGGGGAAATCTTTGGAGAAAGCTTAAGCCCAAGTAACAACACACGTCTAGGAATGTAAACTTGGTGCATAAATAAGGCACATTGCCATGTTGTTGATTAAGAGGATTGCCTTCTTCTTCTACTCTTACGTATACGTATTATATTATAGTCTGGTGTGTTCTAGGCTGAGATTGAAATGATGATATACGCGGCTTATATAGTATTCTTATACAAGCAAAGAAAAGGGACAAGCCAAAAGCTTAGCTTTGAGGAAAGCAAGGAAGATGTCAACGACTCAAGTCACGAATTGAATTGATAACAGGGATTCCTCTCTCTCTCTCTCTCCTCTAAATTCCACATACATATTCACCAAGGGTGATGATGTGGAGTGCATGCAAAATATCCTAGACGATTGCAATTTGCAAGATTAGTTCGGGCCCTGAATCGATCTCATTTCTTGTGTAAACGTCCCACTCTGTAGTAACTACTGGTACATAGTATTCTTATCTTTTGTCACTATATATCTCAAATTACAAGCTCGAAACTACATACAAATCCACTCTTGGCTCCTAGACTTGTTCTGTTGATATTGAGTGTTGAGCCAGATCTATCAATCACTTAGGTGTGCGGTTGCTTCGTCGGCAAGATTCATTAAATTACTTTGGAATCCAACGAAACGCACACTAGGAAAATAACTTATAGATGCAATCAATACAATGAAATTAGGTTTCATTCCAATGTTTCACACTCAATCCATCCAATCCCATTCTTTTTGGTTCTTTTACGTTTTAGCGTTTTTTAGAAAAAAATAAAAGTTTTTTTTCATTAATTGTTATGATTAAAATATTAAGTAATTGATTTGTTTTTGTCGATAGCTGTTAATTACTAAATATTGTATATAGCATATTGTAAATAGTTGTCTATTACTAAATTGCAGCTTCAACGGAAGCGTCACATCGGGAACGATATTGTGTGCGTAGTGTTTCTGGAAGGAGAGAACACACAATTCTCACCATCCTGCATCAAAAGCCATTTCCTTCATACATTCATCTTGGTTCGGTGCGGCCATCCCAGGTCAAAACGGAAGCCTACAAGATACGAAGTCTCTGTCATCACTCGAGATGAAGTTGGTGCTTACAAGCCATACCTTTGGGAACAATCTGTCTTCGAAAAGGTAAAAGACTTACAAACTTTCAATAGTTTCTGATTGAGCGGGGGCACATTGGCATTTTCTACGGTTAAGGGACTCACTTCGCGTTTTCTTTTCAATTTACCTTCTAATAGAAGACAACATTTGGGATTTTTTTAAAAGATATTTCTCACATTTGATAGAAATTGGTTGGAACAAAATTAATGATAGTAATGTGCCAGAATCAAATGAAATGATAAGACTAACTGGAGTTTATAATGGTCGATTGGCTGGAGATATTGCGTGCATTACGGTTTCATTTTACTTAAGAACGATTGAGAATCATGAATTTCCTCGAAAATGAATCCTAATGTTATCGTGACCTTAATAAAATAGTAATGGATTTCTGATTCATTCGCCGTAGTAAGCATGCTAATATATCATACAGGGACTTTTAGGTTGAAAGAGAATTGATCAATTTAACTCTAAAGATAAGTTAACACGTCTTCATTTTAGTTGAGAACTTACCGTTTGTCAAAATACATTCAATGAGTGCAATCAACGATATGTTTCTGTTTAGTATTGTACCTTTCCATTATTTTAAGCTTTTGATTGTAATAATCTCTCATCATCCACAACTGTGTTCTTCCAAAGTCATCGGTTTTATACCACTACAAGAATAAAAGCATTAGTAATCTAC